>JACBKR010000712.1:0-62811 GCA_014218235.1 Colocasia esculenta
CCCCCCTCTGGGCTTGCTAGCTGGGCAACATCTTTCTTGGGCCATGTTATCTCAAAGGATGGCATATCTGTTGATTCCTCCAAAGTCGAAGCCGTACTCAATTGGGAGAGACCAACCAACATCACAGAAATCAGAAGCTTCATAGGACTGGCTGGTTACTACAGGCAGTTCATAAAGGACTTCTCCAAGATCGTCGTTCCTCTCACGCCTCTACATGAAAGGTAAATCCCTACTCCTGGAGTAAAGAGTGTGAGAAGAGTTTTCAAACTCTCAAGGAATGTCTGACCTCTGCTCCTATTCTCACTCTTCCAATAGTGGGAGAAGGTTTCTCTATCTATATCGATGCCTCAGAAATTGGGCTTGGTTATGTATTGATGGAGAAGGAGAAAGTCATTGCCTACCTTCAAGACAACTGATGATGCATGAAGTCAACTATCCCGTGCATGATCTAGAGTTGTTTGTCGTGGTCTTCGCCTTGAAAATCTGGAGGCATATTTATATGGTGAGCAATTCACGGTCTATTCAGACCATAAAAGTCTGAAATATTTATTCTCTCAGAAAGAACTTAATATGAGATAGAGGAGATGGCTAGATACCTAAAGGATTTTGATTTCAACATCCAGTACCATCCAGACAATGGAAATGTTGTGGCTGATGCTCTTAGTAGAAAGCTAATGGCATCGTCAAGTCTAGTTCTTGGCGAGATGCAATTACTAGAACAATTCGCAAGGGTAGACTTGAACATTGAACATAGGGATGATCGAGTCTTGGTTGCCAATTTCAAGATTCAATCTGACATGCTGGGAGAGATCAAAGCACAACAGGATAGTGATCCATTCTTGTTCATATCAAAGAAACCTTAGCTGAAAGACCTGATTTTGCTATGACTGAGGATGGAAGGCTGGTATTCCAAGGAAGGACATGTGTCCCAGACAATGAAGAACTGAAGAGAAAGTTAATGTACAAAGCTCCCCAAACGAAGTATACTATTCATCCTGGAGGTACCAAAATGTATCAGGACATGAAAAGAACATTTTGGTGGCTGAATATGAAGAGAGAGGTAGCCGAGAATGGCGCTCATTGCCTTACTTGCCAACAGGAAAAGGCAGAACAACATGCGCCCTGCTGGCGTACTAAGACCAATAGATATTCCGGAATGAAAATGGGAAAGCATTGGCATGGACTTCATCATGGGCTTACCCAAGACTCGTGGTGGACTCGACGCCATATGGGTCATTGTCGACCGATTAACCAAGTCCGCGCACTTCTCACCTATAAAGAATAAGTGGTCTGTAGAGGTACTAGCCGCATTTATGTCAAAGAGATCGTGCGACTTCATGGAGTTCCATCATCCATCGTCTCGGATCGAGATCCGAGGTTCACATCTCATTCTAGAAGAGACTGTAAGCTGCACTTGGTACTAAGCTTAAGTTTAGTACAGCATTTCACCGGCAAACTGATGGGCAGACTGAGAGAAACAACCAGATTGTAGAAGATATGTTAAGAGCTTGCACCATAGATTTCCAAGGCTTGGAATGACCACCTATCCTTAATTCAGTTCGCCTACAACAACAACTACCAGGCAAGTATTAAAATGGCACCATTCGAAGCACTTTATGGTAGAAACTGTAGATCTCCTACATGCTGGAATGAAGTTGGATAACAGCAATGGCTAGGCCCGAACATGGTACAAAATACAACCAGGGACATACAGGTGATTCGAGATCAGCTCAAGATCACTCAGTCCAGAAAAAAGAGTTATGCCAACAAGGAGCGAGGAGAGATTTAGAATTTCAAGTGGGAGACCATGCACTCTTAAAGGTATCCCCTTCCCGTGGCATCCAAAGATTTGGTGTTAAAGGAAATCTCAGTCCAAGATTAATCAAACCTTTTGAAGTACTCGAAAGGGTTGGTGAGGTTGCTTACTGGCTGGCATTGCCACCAAATCTGGGAAGTGTACACAATGTGTTTCATGTTTCCATGCTGAGAAAATATATGTACGACCCTACGCACATCATTCGCCAAGAGAAGTTGGTGCTGAACAAGGACATGACATACGAGTAGAAACCAGTCAAGATACTAGAACGAAAGGTGTAGCAACTCAGGAACCGTCCCATCCATGTGGTTAAAGTACTATGGAATAACATGGAGCGGAAGAAGACACATGGGAACATGAATGAATCATCAGGCGAAACAACCCGGATCTTTTCGGTAAGACATCCTCTCCTTTATGGTCATATGAATTTTGGGACCAAATTCTTTTTAAGAGGGGGAGGATGTAGCAACCCGATATTTTAAATAATTAAATAAAAAAAATAATAGGAGAAATGAATTAAATAAAACTCAATAAACATTAAGAAGTAATGGGCTTGTTATATTAGCTCCTTTAAAGGCTAATGGGCTAAGCTAGGAGCTAGATTATGGGTGAGAGGAAAATACCCAAGAAATTCGTCACCCTATTACATAGAAAATATGAAAGGGTAAATCAGGGTTTTAAAGTATGGCAATTAGCCATGAATGGCAAGCCACATCGTCACCCACCATAGCAGCAACCTTCTAAGGATTTTCCACTCAATTTGGGTGGGGAGATCACCAAAACATGGAAGGGAAGAGCTGGAAATCGCATCCCACCTTTCCTAGTTACACTAGGACATGAAAAACCATAAACATACAAGAACTCGTCCTAAAACAAAAGGGGAAGGTTCACACACTTGCTGGGGTTGTGGGAGGCGGAGCTATGGGATCAGGAATGTTGAGTTCACATGTGTATGATGATTGTGCTTAATGTTTTTGCTGATGAATGACATAATTGATGTTGTAAACATGATGAAGACATAGAAGAAATGAACAAATGAAAAAAAATGCTTGGATGACTATCTATGTATTCTTTATATCTTACTTGAAATGGTTTTCATGTAGGTGTGAATGAATACACAAGACAAACAACCAAATCCAAGTACAAAATACTGGAAAAACACAACAAGTGCTCACCTGTCCACAGCCAAGGTGGCATGTGTCGACAGATAGACCAAGATAGAACAAACAAGCTTATGGGGTAACTTAAATAACGGTAATTGTCGACAACTGGAGTGTGCCTATCGACAGATATACATTGCCTGTCGACAACACTAAATCGCCTATCGACAGATCCAATTTTCCAGCAACAACATGGCTCTGGAAACCAGACGTCAGCAGTACCTATCGACAGCTATGAATCACCTGTCGACAGATGCAAGGATAAGTCAGAAACGTGAAAAGCGTATGATGTATATTGGGATCCTCCTATTTGGCACGACTCTACATACTTGGACACCACTATATATAGATCATATAGAGGTATTTTCACAGCAAGGAGCCTCCATATCAAAACCCTAGCAAAGGCCAAGAAGAAAGGTCTTTCTCTGCTGCTCTGCTTCAACTCTCTGGATTGTACATGGATGATTCATCCCGTAAGAGGAGTTGAAGCTGGTCTGTCCACGAATCAAGCTTCGTCTATGACATCTGATCATCATCAACACGAAGCCTGATGTTCTTCTGGATGACCACATCAAAGAGTTCTCCATAGGATTTGATTCGTCACTCAAAACTCTTCCTTCTTTCTACTTTTCACTACTTTGTGTGTGTGTGGCAGTGTTTGAGCATCCCTTGTGCTTGATCCACATATGTGTGGGTGTTCTGAGTGCGGTTTGCCTCAGAAAATGTGCATGTGTGTGATTGTAGGGTTGAACTCGCATAATAAGCAGTTTTCTATGTGTGTGTGTGTTGATCAGATCAAGGCAAGAGGATCTGATCTATTGTGGACTTGATCTAGCATGTGTGTGTGTTTGAGCCTGAGTGCTCGTGTGTGTGTTTTACTCAGTTCTTGAGTAGTGTGTGCCTCACAGTATGAGGGGTGGACGTAGGAGTCATGTGGTGTGATTTTCGAACCACCTAAAAATCTCTGTGCAATGGTTGATATTATCTCATTGTTACATGCATGCATAGGGGTTCGATTAAACTCTTATCATTCACACACTAGTTCACATAATCTGATTATTCAATTGTCTCACACACTTTGTGCACTGAATCACATCAGATCAGTGGGTTTTTAATTGAGTAGATTCATTATTTCGAAGTAATTTTTAAATTGCTTAAGTTTCCACTGCAAATCTATTCAACCCCCCTTCTAGCTTTGCCATCACCGAATATCCGATCCAATCAAGAAATGGAGGAGAATGCCTGGGGAAGGGAGCTTAACACTTGGAATCATATTTGTACTATCATGCTTGCTTAACTATGTCCATGATTCTGTGTGCATAATAATGAATTGCTTGCCAACTCTTCTCAGTTCATACACATGTTAAGGGGAGTAAATTGAAAAAGTACAAAAAAGTTCTTTAAAATTCATTGAAACTGATATTTTATGTAGTGACTATTTGGTATATCAATAGTGAAATGTGTAAGGACAAGTTAGGCGTGTCTTGGAAACTATCATTATGCGTGAGAAATATTCTCTGCCAAGTTACAATAGTCTTCTACTATATAAAGATTATCAAGAAAAAATCATAATCTCTCAAAACTTCAATTGATCATGTTTATACACTCTTTGTGCAAATTGTTTGATATGAACATGTGTGAATTGCCTGAATGTTCTTTTGAATACCATGCATACATTATGGGGGAGTAAGTCAAAAAGAGTTTTTTAGTGAGTTGTTTGAGGAACATTCTTTCACATCAATCTTGCCACATTCATCTCTTTAAAAGAATGAAATTTTGGTGCTCACTTGCTCATGGATGTTTCCTCTTTGTGCACAAGTTTGGCATGAATGTGTATAAAGCTGCTTGAAATGCTTGAATGTTGTCTCACCACAAGCACACATTATGGGGGAGTAAGTCAAAGTAGTTTGAGTGAGATGCTTGAGGGACACACTTTCATAATCATGTTTTAATCATATCTCAACCATTTGATCCCTTTGTCCCTCAATTCCAAGCCTCCATATTGTTCTTTTCTGTAGTTGTCGACAGCCCCACTTCAGCTGTAGACAGATGACCTCTTCAAGAACATCATTATTTTGTTTCACAGTAGCTGTCGAAAGCTACATCCCTGCTGTCGACATATGCACTTCATCTCTGAATTCTTCAACATTCCTTAACACTTCTCAATGAGTATGTTCATTATCTTTATGCAAGGGGAGAATTGGGCCTTAATACTTCATTACAACCTTTCATACCCACATAGTACCAACGACATTGACATAGTCACAATGATTTTAAAATAATATTCTGTGTATGAGTCTAGGTTGTGTCATCCAGAACACATTGAACAAATCTGATGGCGTTAACATAACTCACTTGAATAACTCCTTTGTGGACATCATTTTTCTAAAATGGATTGATAAGTAAGAGGGTTCTTGAACATCATGTTTTTCATTGGCTTTTGACCTTAAATAACCTTGGCACTTGATCCTTCAATTGAAAAAAAAGAGAAAAGCTACCTATTTTTAAATTCATGAAAATTCAAACAACATATATATGAAATGGGGGAAAGGCAAAACAATGATGAACATCACTGAGTAACTGGGGACATGGGCATCATAATGTCTGTCTTCACATCAAAAAGTCCATGTATTATCTCTACACACGGTATGATGGTCACTCACACTGAGTAACTGGGGGTACGAGCATCACAAATGTCTGCCTTCACGCTAAAAGGTGAAAGTGAACCTAATTACCACTTTTCCCACATCACCTTGACAAAATAGTTCAATGCTAGAAACAGAGTGAAGCCTCCATGTTTTTACATCAAGGGAAACTTGTTGTTTATTGTTAATTGCTCATATCAACATTACCTTCCTCACCAACTCAACATCACCCACGAAGGAATATGTTTTTCTACAACGGTTTTATTCAAAGTGGTTATCTTATTTTCATATGTTTTTGAACGATGTATTCTAAATGCTACAACTTTAGGTTCCCGGGGTATTATCTCTTAACCATTGTAGAACATTAAATGTCTTAACACTAGTGTGTATGACACTTTCTAATGGGTATGTACCAGTTCTCAACCTTAAAATGCCATTTGAACACTCATTCCCCATTCATTTCTGATCATCTCACTAAGGACTTTCATGATTTCCGTCATCCCACTGTTCTTGGGACTGACGATGCTTAGCATGTCTAGGACTTATATGGGGTCATGTATTTCTTTTTTGTTTGGGTCATGGGTAAGTCACTTATGTCATTCCCTTTTTTGCCTTTTGTGTCATGTAATGGATATCATTTTGAACTATGTAATTCTCGCTCAAATCAATGAAATCACAGTTATTTGCTTATTTTTATCTATCTGTGCATGATTTATCTTTTTGAATGTTGTCAAAAGGGGGAGAAACATCAATTGTAATTTTTTCTACTTTTCACTACTCTGTGTGTGTGGCAGTGGTTTGCGTGTCCCTTGTGCTTGATCCACATGTGTGTGGTTGTTCTGAGTGTGTGTTGCCTCAGACAACGTGCATGTGTGTAAGTATATGGTTGAACTCACTTAATAAGTAGTTTTTTATGTGTGTGGTGTGTTGATCAGATCAAGGCTAGAGGATCTGAACTATTGTAGACTTGATCTAGCATGTGTGTGTGTGTCTGAGCTTGAGTGCTCGTGTGTGTTGTACTGAGTTCTTGAGTAGTGTGTGCCTCATAGTGTGAGGGGTGGACGTAGGAGTCATGTGGTGTGATTTCCGAACCACCTAAAAATCTCTGTGCAATGGTTTGATATTGTCTCATTCTTAGATGCATGCATAGGGGTTCGATTAAACTCTTAACATTCACACACTAGTTCACATAATCTGATTATTCAATTGTCTGAGACACTTTGTGCACTGAATCGCATCAGTTCAGTGGGGTTTTTAATTGAGTAGATTCATTATTTCGAAGTAATTTTTAAATTACTTAAGTTTCCACTGCAAATCTATTCAACCCCCCTTCTAGCTTTGCCATCACCGTATATCCGATCCTATTAAGGAATGGAGGAGAACGGTTGGAGAAGGGAGCTTCTTCCCCAACCGTGCTCTGCTATGACTTGTGCACAACCCAGACTTTAAGCTTCACAAAGGTAGGTATTCTCGGGCCAAACATGAATCTAAATCATCCTATCTTGTAGTGCAACTTGTCTACTTTTATTTGCAACTAGTTTGCCTAAATTCCATCTTGTAATCATCGAGTTATAGAGTTTTCCCATCGTTGTGCATATCTGTCCTATTTTTTGTTCATGCTTTTTTGCACGCCTTACGAGGCCAAATTGATTCGGTACAAAGGCATATATCTCTTCTACTTAATGTCCTATACAAGTTCCATGTTCATTACTTTGTCCCATGTGCCCTAATGTGAGAGATATAAGCGTTTCATCACGATCGTTACATGTACCTGTGTTTTTTTTGCATTTTCGATCTGGAGCTTGAATCGCGACCGCTTCAGGTGACGCAATTCAAGTGGCTTGTATCGTGTCGGCCTCCACCATCACAATTACTTGAAAGGTGATAAGCCAAGTCGATGCATTTTAGGAGCGTCCCGCGCCTCAAACTGTGTGTCGTTGACCTGTCAGACGACCGCTGAAAAATCATGTAGAAAATACTTGAATAATTTATCTGGTAATTCACTTTAATAATTGCACATTATTCCCCATTTTTTTATAATGACATTATTTCCACTTTATTATGTGGTTTTGGAACGTTGATATCGTTGCTCCACTGTTCTAGAATTCCTATTGAACGTCGAGCAACTTGTTTCCTCTACACACTACTCTCTTGACAAGTTGGAACCTCTCTATCGACATTCTGTTCTGGTAGACAAGGGACCTTTTGTTAAGACCTTCGTAAGACTCCGTACCTTGTGGATTCCCTCATGGAGACCGAGCTGGTTGTACCCTAATGCCCATAACACCCTTGGGGATCGATATGATCTAAATGGCCCTAGAAGTTCTTTCTCATCTTAACTCACGCTGGACCTCTGGACCTGTGCATAACATGGCCAGTGGAAGGGCAGTGTATTCCACCTGATTTCCAACACCAATTGCGCATGTTGAGCAATTGTTACTATCACCTGATTAATTCGACGTTTTATGTGCAATGATCTATAGTTCTCATCTATACTCTACTCGCTCATCTATTCACACTCTCTCTGCTATCTCGTCTATTCATCTAGTACTCTCCTCTATTTCTTGGTACTCTCTATTGGCCATTTGACTGATTGTCTAAAGATAAATAATATAACTAATGTCTGGCAATATATAAAGGGCCCGGTCAGGTCCTGGGTGGTGTACCCAAAAGTGCTATTTGCCTGCGGTAGTTAAATGACCAGAGTGTTTGGCATTACATTCAAGTGCTATCTATCTCGAATATCTAAATGACAATCAAAGTGCTATTACTACTCGTTGTGCTATTTACACTTTATGCTATTGTGCTATGGCCATCCTGCTCTATGCTATATTTGGAAACTTGTGCTATTTCATGATAATCAGTCTGTCTCCATATAATTTAAATGAATTACATATTTATTTTGGTGATTAACAAAACCCTATCAAAAGTTATCTAACACATATTCTATGAAGTCCAAGTACAGGAAATACACCAAGGACAAATAAGCCAATATTGGTAAGTATTACTCTTCTGAAGCATTAACAAAATCAGATGATATTTCTAAGTCCACATCGACTTCTGTGAAAATCACATCGATTTGCCTTCCACATCGATTCTGTAAGTGATCTCATCGATTTTGAAGAAATCGATACCACAACGATTCCTTAAGTCATCACAACGATTTCTTAAGACGTCATAACGATTTGCTTGTTGCAACGATTTCTTTAGCGCTCATAACGATTTGCTTTGCGCAACGATTTCTTTAGTGCTCATAACGATGTGTTAGCGCTCATAACGATTTGTTTGCGCAACGATTTCTTTAGCGCTCATAACGATTTGCTTTGCGCAACGATTTCTTTAGCGCTCATAACGATTTACTTTACGCAACGATTTCTTTAAAGCTCACAACGATTTGCTTTCTATAACGATTTCTTTAGTATTCATAACGATTCCTTTAATGAATACAACGATTTGTTTTCTATAACGATTTCTTCAAAATCATAACGATTCCTTTAATGAATAAAACGATTTGCTTTCTATAACGACTTGTTAAGTGCTCATAACGATTTATCAGTGTTTACTTGATCATAACGATTTCATAAGTCATATAGGCATCGACTTTATGTTTTATATCGACTTGATATTTATCTTATTCTGAACGCGTTGAAAAGTCAAAATCGTCTCGTATCTTTATGACAGCTTTGCATTAAATGTAGACTGAACGTATCTCTTCATGCATGCAGACGATCACGTCTACCATTATGCTTACTCTGTGTGTATCTTTTAGAACATGCTATTTGGCATTATATTTGGTGAATATTCACATCAACATTACTGACAACAAGAGACAGCCTAGCTGTCTACTGTTCTAGCATTTAATATATGCAGGGTCCTAAAGATTATTGTTATACAACGTCGGACCATATAGACGCCAGAAGATCCTATCTCTTTGCATGCACAAATGGATAAAAGTCTATTGAGTAGAAGCTTCCAAGTTTCAAACAGTCTAACGTCTATCAAACAAAGAGACAACGGTTACTTAAACAATACATTTCAAATTGGAGATATAAGTACAAGATAGCAGCTCCATAAGAAATATATAGAAGAGAGAAACTTACCATCGAATACTACAAGCATTTGCAGATCTTCTGAAGAATCCGAGAGCCAAGAATTCAATTCTAGTGTGTCTTTAGCTCTTTGCTCTCTGTGCTGTAATAGATATCCTAAGAGAGCCAGTGTAGTTCTGAGAGAGTGCCTTGTTTAGATTATTTGCTCTCAGTGCTAGTAGCTTCAGATCATGTCTCCTAAAGCTTGATCTAGGGGCTTGTTTCCTGCTTATTCTTGTCTTGTGCCTGTTCCCTTCTGGTGTGAAGGAAGACCTGGTGGAATCCAGGGTGTGTTCCCTTCTGGTGTGAAGGAAGACCTGGTGGAATCCAGGGTGTGTTGCCTTCGTGTGTGAAGGAAGACCTGGTGGGATCAAGGGTGTTGTGTTCCTTCTGTTGTGAAGGAAGACCTGGTGGGGATCTAGGGTGTTGTAGTTCCCTTCGTGTGAAGGAAGACCAGCTGAGCTGGGTGTTGTAGTGTCCATAGGGGACTGTACCTTAAATAGTGGAATCCTAAGTTATTGCTCGGGGACTGGACGTAGGACTCCTAAGGATAGGAGGTCCGAGCCAGGGTAAACTCTGTGTGTTGTTTGATTGATTCCTGTGTGTGCATTTGCTGTTTATTCTAACTTTCACTAACCTTCTTCGAAGACCATCCTTGTGTGAATGTTTTAAGTACAGGTACTAATCAAATAACTTTTTAAAAGACCCATTCACCCCCCTCTGGGCTCATCAACTTGGCAACAAGTGGTATCAGAGCGAGTCTCTTCGACAAAGAAGAAGATCCAACGATCTGAAGAGTAAAGATCCATGGCAGCCCAAGGTCATTTCTAGGGTCAGTCAGTTAACCGACCACCTTTGTTTGATGGAGAAGACTACACTTACTCGAAGACTAGAATGGAGTACTTTCTACAAGGTCACGACTATCAGATATGGTCAATAGTAGAAGAAGGCGATCTACTAGTCAATAATGAAAAGGCTCAGTGGACAGATGATGACAGGAAAAAGATTTCATTGAATTGTAAAGCTAAAAGTATCCTATTGGTGCCTAAGCAATAAAGAATTCAACAGAGTTTCAGCTTCCAAATCCGCAATGGAGATGTGGGAAAAGCTCAGAATTACTTATGAAGGCACAAAAAAGCTGAAGGAGATAAGAATTGACATTCTGGTGACTCAATATGAAAGATTCCAGATGCAATCCGGTGAGTCAATAACTCAAATGTTCAGTCGATTCACAGATATTACAAATGGATTGGCTGGACTGGGGAAAACCTATGAGATTGGAGACATGGTAAGGAAAATTCTTAGATCCTTACCATCCTCATGGACCCCAAAGGTCATAGCCATTGAGGAAGCTAATGATCTGAAAAGGATGTCATTGGAAAAACTCATTGGGTCCCTTATGGCCCATGAATAAATATGGAAAGATTAGGAGAGTCCTCAAGTAGAAAGAAGCATTCAAATGCTCTTAAAGCAGAAGAAGACAGGTCAGATGAGTCATCAGCTGAAGATGAGAGCTCAAGTGATTGCAAAGATAAAGAAGCTATGCTATCAAAAAGATTGCAGCGCATTCTTGCTAAGAAGAAGAAATTCCAGTCTGGAAGAAGGCACTTAAAGAGAAATAAGGAATTCAAGAAACCATAAGGAAAGGATCAGAAGAAGGGCGAGCCCATATACTATGAATGCAAAATCCAGGATATCAACGCAAAATGTCCCAGACTCAAGAAGCCTAATTCAGAAAGAAAGAAAGCTCCAAAAAATTCAGGAAGTATAAGAAGAAGGCTATGGCAGTAGCATGGAGCACAGTAGCGACTCATACAGTGAGTCAAGCTCAACCAGTGATGAGGAAGAAGCCAACTTGGCCTTCATGGAAAATATCGAAGAAAAGGTAACCTCTGACTCATCCTTTGATTCTTGTAATGGTTTAGATTCCGATAATCTAGAAGAAGCCTTCAACGAATTATGCAGTAATATAGAGAAGTAACCAAACTATTAAAAGTAAGTAAGAAAAATAATGCTTGTCTAGAAAACACAAACTCAGATCTAAAATCAGAAAATGAACAATTAGAAAGCCAAATAAATGAACTTAAAAGGAGAAATGACTGTTATTTGAAGATCTAAAAGCTAAGAATGAACAAATAATTAAATTAGAAAAACAAGCAAGCTCAGATAAACTGAAAACTAAAATTAAAACACTAACAGACGAAAATATACAGTTATCTAGCACATTAGAAAAATTCACTAATGGTAAAAACTCCTAATATTAAAAGGTGCTAGAAGATCAGGTAAGAAGAAAAATGGATTAGGATATACACCCCCTGATAATGAAGAAATAATAATATATCCTAAAACATACCTGACTCCAAAATTTGTACCTGAACATGACATAACATACAAAGCAAACTTTAAATATATAGAAAAAGTAACTAAACTATTTGTTGCAGTCACTGTAACCAAATTAGGACATATTATAACTACATGTCCAGCTAAACATAAGAAATTGATAATAAAAAGGGAAACCAGTGATACTAACCAATCAGGACCCAAAAGAACTTAGGTACCTAAAACTAATGTTTTCATTTCCGGGCAATCTTCGAGCATCCAAATGGTATCTGGACAGTGGGTGCTCAAGGCACATGTAGGAAATCGGATGCTATTCACTCATCTCCAAGTTGAAGAAGGAACAGTTACCTATGGAGACAATGGAAAAGGAACAGTCATAGGCAGTGATTCTGTGAGCAAAAAAGGGAAAACAATTATTAGGATGTACTGTGTGTAAGGGGTTGAAGTATAACCTCATAAGAATCAGCCAGCTTTTGACAAAGGTCATCAAATTAGGTTCCAAGAGTCTAACTGCAGTATCTTGCAGGATGGAGCAGTAATATTTTAAGCCAACAGAGAAAAGAACATGTATGTGCTTTATCTTGAAGATCTCAAGGATCAAGACATTTGCTTAGCAGCCAACAAAGAGCAGTCAACTGAGCTGTGGCACAGAAGACTGGGTCATTGCAGTTTGGATGGCATGAACAAGCTTATAAAGAGAGGTCTTGTGGAAGGTCTGCCAATGGTCAGCACTAAAATGAATGGCATCTGCAAACCTTGTGCAAAAGGGAAGCACACCAAGAGTTGCTTCAAGTCAAAGACTGTGGTAACCCCTCTAAAACCTTAGAACTCCTTCACATGGATTTATTTGGGCCAATGAGAACCACTAGTCTAGGAAGAAAGAATTTTGGGTTTGTTATTGTCGATGATTATTCCAGATTACATGGGTCTCCTTCTTGGAACATAAAGATGATACTTTTGAGAGCTTTGTAAGCTTCAGTAGGAAAATTCAGAAAGACAAGAAGTTTTGCATTCTTGGAATCCAGTCAGATCATGGAGGAGAATTTGAAAATGAATGATTTGCAAAATTCTGTGATGACCAAGGGATTGAGTAACTTCTCTGCACCAAGACACCACAGCAGAATGGAGTTGTTGAAAGAAAGAATGGAACCTTATTGGATATGGCTAGGACAATGTTGTCAGAATATAACTTTCCAAGGTATTTTTGGGCTGAAGCAGTAAAACACAGCAAGCTACATCATTAATAGAGTAATGATCAGGCCAATTCTGAAAGGACAGCTTATGAGTTGTTCAAAGGAAGAAACCGAAGATCAGTCACTTCAGAACTTTTGGATGTCCATGCTTCATCCACAACAATGGCCAAAAGGACATTGGTAAGTTGGATGCCAAATCAGATGAAGGCATCTTCATGGGGTATACTTCTAAACCCAAAGGCTAGAATATTTAATAAACGGACCTTATTGATTGAACAGTCTGTGCATCTTATTTTTGATGAGACTAACCCTTCCTGAGAAAGGAAGAAGATAGTGACAATGAAGAGCAGACAAATTGTCCAAGAAACTAGGGATACCTCAATTGAAGACAAGGATGATCCACCTCTGGAAGACATGCAACAACAAGATATTGCACATGAAAATCTTCCAAAGGAATGAAGATACAAGAAGGATCACCCACCTGAGAACTCATTGCTGATCCAACTATAGGGGTAAGAACAAGAGGTAATGTAATCCCTTGTGATTATTAGCTTTTTTTCTCAAATAGAGCCTAGGACAGTCAATGAAGCTCTTACTAATGAATCTTGGATTTTAGTCATGCAAGATGAACTGAATCAGTTCAAGAGAAACCAGGTATGGTCACTTGTTCCTAGACCATCAGATCTTCCAGTATTGGCACCAAAGGGGTTCAGAAATAAATTGGATAAAACTGGTGTGATTTAAGAAACAAGGCAAGATTGGTAGCTCAAGGCTATTCCCAATAGGAAGGCAGTGATTTTGATGAATCCTATGCTCCTATGCTAGGATTGAGCTATTAGGATTGTATGCATATGCATCTGCTCTAGATTTAAAGCTATTCAATGGATGTTAAATCCCACATTTTAAATGGTTTTATTAAGGAGGAGTGTATGGTGAAACAACCTCCAGGTTTTGATAATACAAAATTTCCAAATCATATTTTAAACTTCAAGGTATTAATAGTTTAAAGCAAGCACCCAAGAGCCTGGTATGAAAGGCTAGCTCTTTTTTATTAAAAACAATGGTTCACTAGAGGGGACCAGTAGATAGCACTGTATTTATAAAGTCAAAAGTCAAGCACCTAACTAGTTGTACGATTTATGTAGATGGACATAATTTTGAGGTCTACTGATGAGTCTCTTTGCAAGTACTTTGAAAAGTCATGTAGGGAGAATGGAAATGAGATGATGGGGGAGTGAACGAACTTCCTTGGATACAAATTCAAGCAAGGAGGGAGGAGATTGATGTGGGTTTTTCATATATCATGTTTTTGATGATCACATTAACACCCTTGAACATTGATTTAATGCAAAATTGATGTGCTAACTAACATGAAAAACACCATGAAAGTGATTGAGTTAAACATTGCTAAATCATACAATGTATATCACTAACAATGTATTTGCATGTAGGTGCACAAGCATGAAATGGAGCATTGAAGAGGCATTGAAGAGATGAGCAAAAAGCACAAAAATCTGTCAAAGAGGTGTATCTGTCGACAGATGAACTCTACCTGTCGACAGATTCATACAGTCATTCCAAGACAGAACTCAGGTTTGCATCTCTGAGTGTATCTGTCGACAGATGCAATGTACCTGTCGACAGATACACACAGACAACCCAGGACAGAGCTCAGGTTTTCAATTCCTGAGTGCATCTGTCGACAGATGCAAACTGCCTGTCGACAGATACACTCAGAAACTCATTTTCCTGAAACCCAGTTCTCAGCCTGAGTCTGCCTGTCGACAGATGCAAGTGCACCTGTCGACAGCCGACGGAAACTTCAGATTTTGGGTTTCCAAATCCGGCCCCACTTGGGTGTTTCCTTCCTCCACGCCCACCTTTACCTAACACTATATAAGCATCCTTTTGGAGCCAAATTCGCAGAGAGCAGCCTCCCATCCAAGAGCCTCCAAGGGACCAAGAGGAAAAGCCCCAAATTGCTGCTCTGCTTCAACTTTCCGCCCAGATCGACGTGGAATCACCATCTATGCGGAGCTGAAGCCGGATCGTCATCAATTCAACCTTCTACATCGATCAATCTACATCCAATCGAAGTTTGAAGAGCGTTTGGACGATCCACGAGAAGAATTCCAACCGGATTTGTTCCCTAATTCCCAATTCTTCTCCATTTCATAATTTCCATTCCATCGTGTGTGTGTGTGGTTGTGTTTCGAGCATCCCTTGTGCTTGATTCACGTATTTGTGGTTGTTCTGATCGTGGTTCATCAGACAACGTGTGTGTGGTTGAGTTGTAGTGTTGAACTCGCTCATAAGCAGTCGTTTCTGCGTGTGTGTGTGGACGGTGGATGTAGGATACACGAGTTGTGTACTCCGAACCACCTTAAATCATCGTGTTCTGTGGTTTGTTCGCGTTTTGCGATAGATGATTGGTAGGCACGGTGTTCATACGCACGTTTGATTTTCTGTTCTCACTTAATCAACTCAAGCGGTCTCACACTTAATTGAATTTGAATCAAATTTCATTAAGATCGCTGTAGCATCGAAAAGAAGCCATCAATAGTTTAAAATTGCCGTAATCTATTCAACCCCCCCCCCTTCTAGATTACCGTATTGTGTACTTCCGCATAACTCTTCAATTGGTATCAGAGCGGGTTTCTCCGATTTACAGCTTTTCGTAATTTGATCTAGCGATCAGGAGATTTTCGATCTTATGGATTCTAGCAAAGGGTATATGGCCGAGGGACATTCAGTAACCAGGCCACCCTATTTTGATGGCACTGACTATCCTATTGGAAAAATCGTATGCAGGTATTTTTGAGAGCTCAAAACTACGAGCTGTGGAAGATAGTCAGCAAAGGACCATATGTATTGCCCGAGGACGAAGACACCTGGACGAAAGACCAAATAGCCAAGGGAACTCTCAACTGGAGTGCACTAAACATGATGCAATGTGCGGTGCATCCAAAGGAGTTCTCAAGAGTCTCCACATGCTCAACAGCAAAAGAGATGTGGGACAAGCTTGAACTTATCTACGAAGGTACGTCCGAGGTAAGGGAAACTAAAGTTAGCATGTTAGTGTCTGAATATGAAATGTTCAAGATGAAAACTGATGAAACCATATCAGACATGTTTGCAAGATTCATGCTAATAGTTAACGGGCTAAAAGGTCTTAAGAAGGAATACTCTGAAAGTGACTTAGTGAGAAAGATCCTTCGATCTCTTACTTCATCTTGGAATACTAAGGCCACTGTCATTGAGGATTCCAAAGACCTTTCCAAAATGAAATTGGATGAACTAATTGGCTCTCTAATGACATATGAAATCAACATCAAAAGAAAAGAATTAGAAGAAAATCCTAGAAAGTCAATTGCTCTAAAAGCATCCAATAAAACATCAACAAGCTCCAAGAAATCTATTCAACAAGATAGTGATGAGCAAGAAACATCTAGTGAGAGTGATGATGGTGAAATGGCAATGCTCACTAGACAATTCAAGAAATTTTTGAAGTTCAAGAGGAGAGACACAGGTAATTCCAAACCCTTTCCTAAGAAAAATTTTTCACAGAAAACAGAAATATGAGTCAAACAAAAAATCTGACATTGTTTGTTATGAATGCAAGAAACAGGGGCATATGAGAGGAGAATGCCCGGAACTCAAGAAGAAGCTGAAGAAAGACAAATTCACCTCCAAAAAGGCCAAAGCAATGTTGGCCACCTGGAGTGATGAAGATGAAGATGAAGATGCACAAGAAACATCCGATGATGAAGAAGTGAAATGCTTGATGGCCAGGAGTGATGACTCCAGCGAGGTAAATTTCTCATTTGATGATTTCACTGCAAGTGAATGGGAGGAAGCATACACTACTTTATTTGAAAAATTTCGTGAATATAAATCTGAGAATAGAGCATTAAAAAAGAAATGCAACTCCCTTGTGCATGATAGGAACAATGATGAACGAATTGCATTCCTGACAAAAGAATTAGAAATGATGAAAGTTGATGAAAAGACTCATAATGAAGAAATGGATTGCTTGAAAATGAAATTGCAAGAAACACAAAAAGAAAAAGACTGTTTAAGCCATTCTATTGAATTCCTTCAAGAAGAACAATTGGAAACAAAGAAAAAGTTGGAACAAACTGAAAAGGAGTTGAAAGAAAAATCTGAGGACTTAATGAAATTTGTAAAAGGGAAGCAAAATCTAGATGCGGTTTTGGGCACCAAAATACATGTAACCAAGCATGGGTTAGGATATCAACCTGTAAAACAAAAGAAAATAGGAGAATCATTGATACCTCCTTTGTTGATCCTAGCCCAGCACAAGCAAGCATGCTCCCACAAAGCATAATTCAAGAAAGTCTCAGACCAAGCCAATGCCACTCACAAAATGCTCCCAACAAACAGAAGAAAAAGCCACCTGTCGACAGATACAATGGTGCCTGTCGACAGACAAGAACAGTTTCAATGAATAAACAGTCTATCAAGCAACAGAAAATTGAAAAGAAAATTCCTTCATGCAATGTGTGTAAAAAGATTGGTCATGATGAAAAACAATGTTGGAATAATCCAAAGAAACAAAAATTCAAACAAGTTTGGATTCCTAAGCATCTACTTTGTTGCATGAATGAAATTTTGGGACCCAAAGTAATTTGGGTACCAAAACCTCTTGTCTGATCCACATTGCAGGAATGCCTAGCAGCCCAACATCAAAACAAATGGTACTTGGATAGCGGCTGTTCGAGGCACATGACGGGCGACAAAGGTAAATTCTGTTTCCTAGTGGAGAAAGACGGAGGACAAGTCATTTTTGGAGGTAACAACAAAGGCCAAATCATTGGCACAGGTAATGTTGGTAAGTGTTCCTCCAATTCAATTGAAAATGTACTGTTGGTTGATGGCCTTAATCACAATTTGCTTAGCATAAGTCAATTATGTGATAGAGGTCACAACGTCATTTTTGAATCAAATTCATGTCAAATTGTTGATAAAGAAACAGGAAGTGTAAAATTTTCTGGAAAAAGAGTGAATAACATTTACTTAGTTGATTTAGATGATCCAGAAAATGACAACTTGTGTCTTGTTGCAAATAGACAGGATGAATTGACCTTGTGGCATCGTAGGCTTGGCCATGCGAGCTACAACGTGTTGCACAAGATCATGAAGCTCAAATTGGTAAGTGGACTTCCTGACATCTCTTTTAGCAACAACGAAAGTTTTTGTGATGCATGTGCACAGGGAAAACAAACCCGGAAGTCTTTCAAATCTAAAGCACCGGTAAGCACATCTAAACCATTTGAACTGTTGCACATGGACCTGTTTGGACCAACTAGAACTTTAAGTCTCAATGGCAAACGTTTTGGTTTTGTCATTGTAGATGATTTCTCTAGGTTCACATGGGTCAAATTCTTGGCACACAAAAGTGAAACACTCACAATCTTCCAAGAATTCTTTAACAAGATTGAGCATGGCAATGTGAATAAAATATGTTCAATCCGCACCGATCACGGGGGAGAATTTGATAACAATGCATTTTCTGATTTTTGCAGGCACCAAGGATTGAACATCTGTTCTCTTCCCCAAGGACTCCAGAACAAAATGGAGTAGTGGAGAGGAAAAACAGAACATTGGTGGAAATGGCTCGCACTCTTCTGGTTGAAGGCCAACTCTCCAAAAGGTTTTGGGCAGAAGCAGTGAACACTTCGTGCTACATTCTAAACAGAGCCATGGTAAGACCTGTGATAAAGAAAACCCCTACCAGTTATTGAAAGGTAAGAACCCAACCTTGGGTACTTCCGAGTTTTTGGCTCAAAGGTATTTATTCACAACAATGATAAATCTGATTTAGATAAATTTGAAGCCAAAAGTGATCAAGGTGTTTTTCTAGGCTACTCAGAACACTCTAGGGCATATAGGGTGTTTAACAATAAAACACGAACTGTGGAAGAAACTCCACATGTCATTTTTGATGAGACTTATGCCAAATCTAACAGATTGAATGTTAACAGGATTGAAGAAGAGGATGAAGGAAGGAACATCGCTAAGGATCTACAAGTCAAAGCAAAAGACAAATCTGAAGTAGACTCCAAGACCAAAGGTGGATATCTTCACCGGGACTACGATGAAGATGATGAAATAGCATTCAGAAAACAAGATGAAACACTTGAAGAGAATCCACCAGAAAGTGATCCTCCTGAAGAACAACATTCACAAGATCAAATTCCTCAAGGACAAGATACTCCCGGCCCTTCAACAATCACAAATGTGAGGTATTCCAAAGATCACCCACTTGATGATGTGATAGGTAGTTTAAATGATTCTGTTCAAACGAGGTCTCAAGTAAGAAAAATAATTGAACATGATCTTTTTGCCTTTGTCTCTCAAGTGGAACCCAAAAATGTTGAAGAAGCCTTAAAAGACAACTCATGGATTGATGCTATGCATGAGGAACTTGGTCAATTTCAAAGAAATAATGTATGGAGTTTAGTTCCTAAAACCCTGAAATCTCTATCATAGGAACTAGATGGGTGTTTAGGAATAAACTTAATGAAGAAGGAAAAGTGATAAGAAATAAAGCAAGACTCGTAGCAAAAGGATATAGTCAAGAATTTGGTGTAGACTTTGAAGAGTCCTTTGCTCCTGTAGCCAGGTTAGAAGCAGTCAGAATTTTATTGGCATATGCATGCTCCCATAAGTTAAACTCTATCAAATGGATGTTAAAACTGCTTTCTTAAATGGCTATATCAAAGAAGAAGTCTATGTCTCTCAACCACCAGGTTTTGAAAATTCTGAAATGCCTAACCATGTGTATAAATTGCACAAAGCTCTTTATGGTTTGAAACAGGCACCTCGAGCTTGGTATGATAGACTAAGCAATTTTCTGGTAAGCAAGAACTACTCAAGAGGTAAAGTAGACCAAACACTCTTCACTAAGAAAGTTCGCAATCACATAATTGTTGTTCAAGTTTATGTGGACGATATCATATTGGTTCTACTAACCCTTCACTGTGTGAAGAATTTTCTAAACACATGCACAGTGAATTTGAGATGAGTCTAATGGGGGAGCTTCAATTCTTTCTTGGTTTGCAGGTGAAACAACATAAAGACGGATTCTTCATAAATCAAGAAAAGTATGTCAAAGAGCTTCTCAAACGATTTCAATTTGAGCAAGCTAAACCGGCCTCCACCCCAATGAGCACAAGCATCAAATTGGAAAATGATGAGAAAGGTAAACCGGTAGATGCAAAGCACTTCCGAGGTATGATTGGCTCACTCCTTTATCTTACTGCAAGTAGACCGGATATTCAATTTAGTGTTTGCCTTTGTGCTAGATATCAATCTAGTCCAAAGGAAAGCCATTTAATTGCAGTCAAGAGAATTTTCCGATATCTCTCCGGAACATGCAATTTGGGTTTTTGGTACCCAGCAGGCAGTAGCTTTGATTTGATTTCATATTCTGATGCTGACTGCTGGATGTAAAATCGATAGAAAAAGCACTAGTGGATATTGCCAATTCCTTGGCGGTTGCATGGTTTCGTGGGCATCCAAGAAACAACACTCGGTTGCACTCTCCACTGCAGAGGCAGAATATGTCGCTGCAGGAAGTTGTGCAGCTCAAGTGTTGTGGATCAAAAGTCAGTTAGCTGACTATAATGTTCAAATTGGATGCACACCTATCCTATGTGACAACACAAGTGCTATCAATCTTTCAAAAAACCCTGTCCAACACTCACGGACTAAACACATAGAAATCCGTCATCATTTCTTGAGAGATGAAGTTGCCAATAAAACCTTGGAACTCATTTTCATTCCCACAGAAAAACAATTGGCTGATATTTTCACCAAACCCTTGTCTGAAGATAGATTCACATCCTTAAGAAGAGAATTGGGTTTGTGTAAAATGCAATGAAACTAACTCTCCATATTGGAGTACATGCTCTTTATGTGTGAATGACTATGTGGTATATCAAATGGTGAACTGTGGAAGAACAAGTTCGGCTTGTTTGGAAACTATCATCATGCGTGAGGAAATATTCTCCGCCAAGTATCCATAGTCCCATTACATATAAAGGTCCTGTACTTCACATAGGATTTTTGTTTCCTTACATTTTATCATGTTAACTCCATGAACAATGTTTTTTCTGTGACCATGTGCTTGTGTATTACTTTCTTTAAATGATCATGTTGTTTGTATCAAATGCTTGTGTGAATCCTTGCTTAGATGTTGTGTCAACACGTGCACACACTATGGGGGAGTAAGTTAAGGATTGTTGAGTATTTTCTGAGGAAACTCTTCCACATCTACTTGTTGAATTCTCACTTCCTTGAACTCAATGTGCAATCAATCTGAAACCAGAAAAATCCACTCTGTTCATATCTGTCGACAGACACATTCCATCTGTCGACAGATACAATCAGTCTTGTTCTGACAGAAACCTCAATCCTCAGTCTGTGTGCATCTGTCGACAGACAGACTTCTTCTGTCGACAGATACACACATTCTTCCTTATTTTTCAAATCCTTCTTCATACTTTTCAAGAAAAGTGTTCCTTACTTGATTTAAAGGTAAACCTTGGTTTGTTTGTGTGCAATATAAACCTTCATATCCACTTCATGTCAAAGTCATGAACCAAGTCTAAATGTTTTTTGATGCATAACCTGATTAAGGTCTTTTTAGATCATTTTGAACACAATGAGCAAACCAAATGATTTTTAAACATCTCTTTGAATAACTCCCTTGTCGTTAAACATGAATCTAAAATGATTTGAAAAATCAGAAAGCTCTTGAATTTAATGTTCTACATTACAACTTGCCTAAAGAAATCTCATGTACTTGACAAAAAGCAAAAATAATAATAATAAAAAAAAGGGGAGAAAAGCTACCTATTTCTTCGGTTCAATCAAAGTTATATTTCTTTATGGGATGGAGGTAGAGCAATGATGAAAATGACTAAGTAACCGGGGACATGGGCATCACAAATGTCGGTCTTCGCGTCAAAAGGTTGTTTCATTATCTCTATACAATGGCTTGATGGACACTCACATTGAGTAACTGGGGGTATTGGCATCACAAATGTCTACCTTCACATGAAAAAGTGAAAGTGCTCCTCATTGCCACTCTTTTCCATCTTCGTTGTTTAAAGATTCTAAAATCATACCAGAAATAGAGTGAAGCCTCCGAAAATTTGTGTCAAGTCCAATGTGTTTCTTCGGTAAGACGTTCTTGTGGCCATTAATTCAATTGTCATCTGACTATCATCTCTATTTAAATGCATGTTTCTCTTCAACGGCTTAATCAAAAGAGTTATTTAATTTTCACTGGCTTTTGTGAAATGTGTTCCTCATGATCTAATTAAAGAACTTATCATTTTTAATTCAAAATCATTTTAGATTTGTGTCATGTCTTCATCTTAATGGATATGAATTTTTGTCTTGCACATACACCCACTTTGCCTTAAAACAACAAATGAACACTTGTCCCTTTGAAAATTTTGTCAAAAATCAAGTTTTCACCAAAAAGGAGTTATCTGTCGACAGATAGACTGCATCTGTCGACAGACGACGGCCCAGATCCTTTTTCAGAAAACCCTCGCGCCGGTTCACCTCCTTTTTGTGGGGCCTTCCTTTTAAAACCCTCCAAGTCCATTCTAAGGCCACCCACGACCCTTTTTCACCCCTCCTCTCTTGTTCCCTCCTCCTCCTCTCCAAACCCCCTCTCTTTCCCCCTTCAGGGCTCCGTCTCCGACGATCCTGCTCCTCGTCTGGGATCCCTCCACTCTGCCTTCACACCATTCTCATCCTTCCTCCTGCGATGGCACCCAAATCGAAGCTTCTCGCTCGCCGTCGTCGCGCTCCGACGGACGCCGGAGAAAGCTCCAGGGCTCCTTCTGAACGCCGCAGCAAGCATCGTGAGGATCGGTTGCCGGAACTCATCGTTCCTCAAGGTCTCCGTCTTATCCGACCCAACGGCACCTTCAAGAAGATTGTCCAATCCCGGTATGTGGACTTCGAGTCCTTAGCACCGATGTTCCCCTCACTCCTACCTTATTTTGACACTCAAGGGTGGACATCCTTCTTATACTCCCACTTGCAATACTCTCCAACTGCCGTATCCGAGTTCTACAATAACTTAGGGCTTTCCGATCAGGGAGATATCTACTCTTCGGTGAAAGGCACTCGTTTTCGCCTCACCGCAAATCTTCTCTCCACAGCCCTTGAAATTCCAAACTCAGGAGTTGAAATCTTCAACTACAACCTCTGCTTCTGAGTACTATGAGCTTCTCACGTTGGAACCTTATGACACTACCAAGGAGATTGCTCGTCTCAACGCCAACTCCTTTCCCCTTGATCCGGATGATCCATCACATCTTCACTACCTTGATCGTCCCGAAGGATGGAAGTCGAGAGTTAGTCACCGAGGTCCATAAATCCCTATTCATTTTTTCCTCAAGTGTCAAGAATCAATCTTCCTGAACTCATGATAAGCCTCATCCGTCGGTGTTTCTCTAACACCAAAAGATCAATGCCATATGCTTGCCCCATCACTTCTCTTCTTATTTTCCTTGGCATTCCTATCCCTCCAAGTGAGCTCATCTCACTAAAATCCCGAAGTGCCTTTGACCTCACCGCCGCCAACCGCATGGGCTACAAATTGTAGACGGCGTCGTCACAAGGACTCTCAAGGGAAAGGAACCACAAGGAGCTGAAGTGTCAACGGTGAAGAAGACAATGAAGATGATGAAGCAAATGAGGGCAGTGATGAAGACCTCAGATGAGCAAATGCCTGACCAAGCTCAAGAGTTTGATGATGTACCTGTGCCTCCACAACAATCCGTTCATGATTACTTGGCACAAATCCATCAAGAAATGATTCAGGATTTGCTCGGATGACGTCAAGATTTGATCAAGTGGACGCTCGCCTCAACACTTTAGATGACCGTCTTGACCACCTCTACTCCGAGAGAGATGGATCCCGTCACCCTCCTCCTGCTGGACATGACGATGAATAGAGGGTCTCAGGGTCATTAGAGGTCACTAAGAGTCTTAGATGGGAATTAGTCTCACTTGTCTTATCATCTTTTGCTTGTTCATGTTATTTCCCTTTCTTTTTATTGAGTCATGTAATGATTATCAAATGTACTGTGAAATTTCAATGATCAATCAATGAAAACTCAGTTCATGTTTATGTCTCTAAATGTGCATGACTTGACCTTTTGCATGTTGTCAAAAAGGGGGAGAACATCAATATATGCATCAATTGAATGTTTTTGTCATCATCAAAAAGGGGGAGATTGTTGGGTTTTTCATATATCATGTTTTTGATGATCACATTAACATCCTTGAACATTGATTTAATGCAAAATTGATGTGCTAACTAACATGAAAAACACCATGAAAGTGATTGAGTTAAACATTGCTAAATCATACAATGTATATCACTAACAATGTATTTGCATGTAGGTGCACAAGCAGAAACATGGAGCATGAAGAGGCATTGAAGAGATGAGCAAAAAGCACAAAAATCTGTCAAAGAGGTGTATCTGTCGACAGATGAACTCTACCTGTCGACAGATTCATACAGTCATTCCAAGACAGAACTCAGGTTTGCATCTCTGAGTGTATCTGTCGACAGATGCAATGTACCTGTCGACAGATACACACAGACAACCCAGGACAGAGCTCAGGTTTTCAATTCCTGAGTGCATCTGTCGACAGATGCAAACTGCCTGTCGACAGATACACTCAGAAACTCATTTTCCTGAAACCCAGTTCTCAGCCTGAGTCTGCCTGTCGACAGATGCAAGTGCACCTGTCGACAGCCGACGGAAACTTCAGATTTTGGGTTTCCAAATCCGGCCCCACTTGGGTGTTTCCTTCCTCCACGACCCCCACCTTTACCTAACACTATATAAGCATCCTTTTGGAGCCAAATTCGCAGAGAGCAGCCTCCCATCCAAGAGCCTCCAAGGGACCAAGAGGAAAAGCCCCAAATTGCTGCTCTGCTTCAACTTTCCGCCAGATCGACGTGGAATCACCATCTATGCGGAGCTGAAGCCGGATCGTCATCAATTCAACCTTCTACATCGATCAATCTACATCCAATCGAAGTTTGAAGAGCGTTTGGACGATCCACGAGAAGAATTCCAACCGGATTTGTTCCCTAATTCCCAATTCTTCTCCATTTCATAATTTCCATTCCATCGTGTGTGTGTGTGGTTGTGTTTCGAGCATCCCTTGTGCTTGATTCACGTATTTGTGGTTGTTCTGATCGTGGTTCATCAGACAACGTGTGTGTGGTTGAGTTGTAGTGTTGAACTCGCTCATAAGCAGTCGTTTCTGCGTGTGTGTGTGGACGGTGGATGTAGGATACACGAGTTGTGTACTCCGAACCACCTTAAATCATCGTGTTCTGTGGTTTGTTCGCGTTTTGCGATAGATGATTGGTAGGCACGGTGTTCATACGCACGTTTGATTTCCTGTTCTCACTTAAATCAACTCAAGCGGTCTCACACTTAATTGAATTTGAATCAAATTTCATTAAGATCGCTGTAGCATCGAAAAGAAGCCATCAATAGTTTAAAATTGCCGTAATCTATTCAACCCCCCCCCCCCCCTTCTAGATTACCGTATTGTGTACTTCCGCATAACTCTTCAGAGATGCACCCACATTGTCAAGATAAATACATTCAAGGAGTCCTGAAGAAAAGACCTTTGGATTCGAAATTCCAAACCACTGTCAACACCCATGAGTACATCAACAAGATCATGGACAGTGATAAAAGATGTAAGAGTAGATCAGAAGATTAAAGAGGTGATGAGAGGTTCTTACTGTACTTAAATGCCAGCAGACTGATATAATATTTAGTGTATGCATGGTATGTAGATTCAAGCAAATCTAGAGAATCCATTTAATTAGTGTTAAAACAATTTCCAAATTACTTGTCTAGAACTCAGATCTACAAGGTATTTGGTATCCAAAACATGTGAAAAAAAACTTAGTACAGTACTCTGATGCTGACTTTGTGGATGCAAATTAGACAGAAAAAAGCACCAGTGGTGTGTCAATTCCTTGCAGCGTGTTGATATCATAGTCCTCCAAGAGAAAAATCAGTAGCAATCTCAACAGCTGAAGCTGAGTACGTGGCTGATGGAAGTTTGCTGTACACAAACTCATAGTGGATAAAGCAAAGCTTGAGGACTTGGAATGACATCAAGTCTATCCCACTATTGTGTGACAACACTAGTGCCATAAACCTAACCAAGAACCCGTACAACACTCAAGAACGAAACACAGTGAGGTAGATATATTGATTCGTGATCATGTAGCTATAGTATATAGGAAATTTCATCATAGACACAATAATCATTAGCAGATTCTTCACAAAAGTCTTGCCGAAGAAAGATTACATCTCTCAGAAGGGAATTAGGTATGTGTAAATTATCAAAGAATTATCTGTTAAACTGAGATAGCAAATTCAGAGCTCAATTATTTATTCTCCTTAAATTTAAGTAAATATCCCATCTATCTAAGCAAAAATTCCTATCGGCTCGCCATTTTGTAAATGTTTATTCTTTTGAACTAGAGTTTGTAGTTTTCCGCCATAAAAAGCTCAACCCTTTTTCGAAAAAGGATTTTATCCTTTATTTCATATTCCGCAATCTGTGTGGAAATGATTCCTCTTCTTTCTATCCCCTAGTCCTCCTGCCTGAGGCGATAACCCATCGACCCCGACATCGACTTTCTCAGATTCGAAGCCTTCAACCTCTCCCGCCAGAAATTTCTTGAGGGGTTCTTCTTCAATCAGCCTTCCTGTCCTCCAGAACCTTTCCCTGTTAGATTTCATGGCCTCTAAAACTGTTTCCGGCACCGTTGGGGGCTACGGAGTTGCGTTTCTCACAGCAGAGCAGGAAAGTAGGTTCGCGTCCATTAAGGCAAAGGTCTGTGGTAACAAGGCAGTGGATTTGGCAAACTTGGAGAAAAATGGCTGGAGCAGTTTGGTTGAAGCTCTACAAAGGCTGAAATGGAAAAAGATCGCAACCCTATCTGAAGTAAGTTATCCAGATTTGGTTAAGCTTTTTATGTGTGCTTGAAGACTGAGGCGGATGGGACCCTGACTTCCCTGGTCAAGGGTACCTATATCAGAATCTCTAGAGACCTTTTGGCAACTCTGTTTGACGTTTCTACCACCGGTCACAATGGCGTCACTCAGAGGACACTAATATCAAGGGTTTAGGGATTATTGGTCTGGAGTTTAGGTTGAAGGATGGGAAGCTGGATATTAACCGCTTAGTGCTTTCAATAGATTGCTGCACTTCATTATTTGTCAGATTATTGTGCCTAGAAGTGCATCGTTTTCAACCTGTGCCAGGGCAGACTCAGACCTGATGTACTGGGCTATCGAGAATCAAGAAATTAATACAACTGAGTTGATAATTGAAAGGATGAAGTTTGCCAACTCTCAGTTGTGGGACACCAAGAGCAAGTTGAACATCTCACTAATGTATGCCCATCTCCTGACAAGCATTTTCCAGCACTTTGGGATCAACACAGTTGGTGATGTATCTGAGAAAATGGGCAAGCCATTAGGTCCAGAAATTGAAGAAGAGTGGCTTTTCACTAGTTAATGGTATCTAGTCAAAGCTTGGCACAGTTGAGGGTGAAGACATCGTTGGTGAAGCCCAAGAGGATCTAGAACCAGCACCAGCAGTAGTAGGGTCACCAGCAGCATCAGCAGCAGTAATAGAAGAGCATCAACAACAATTGTATCAGAAGCAGCAGTTGATCCAGCAGTTCCAGCAGCAGTACCATCAGCAGCAGAGGAAGAAGCAAGCAGAAGAATCGAGGACATTTCTCCTGAGTACATTGAGCCCTTTGGGCAATCTTCAGAGGACCCTCCTCCTTCTTCCAAGTAGGCTCTCTACTTAGGGAGGTACTGGACTCCATTTCTCAAGGGGAGCCAGTTGCAAGTAATCCTCATGAAAGGGTCATGGAAGAAGCTCTAGGTCAGCAGGAGCAAGGTTTAGCTCAAGTCGATTCTGTAGATGCTCCCATTCAGGGGGAGCAAGCAATTGAGCCAGAAGTATCAGCATCTTAGGGGGCGCATACTACAGATGCCCCTGCAAATGAAAGATCTAATTCAGTTCATGATGAAGATCATGAACCAGGTGAAAAGAGAAGCAAGCGAATTGCACTCAGAAGGCTTAGGAAGACAAAGAAGATTAATTTGAAGCCTATTTTGGAAAAGTTGGAAGCACAAGATGAGATCCTGTCCTCAGTACAGTCAATGTGAGTTCCATCATGGTTCGCCAGGAATCAATTTCAATGATATATCTAATATAAGAAATGCAATGAAGTGGTTCAATAAGGAGATGAGGAGCATGTAGGCATCACTCTCTGAGATTCTGAAGGTAGTTGTATCCAAAACTCCTCTCAACCCTCTGCCCTCAGAGTAGTTTAGGAGCTATTCCCAGGCCATCAGGGCCCTCAGTTCAAGTATCTGGGCCATCAAGGCTTGAAGTAGCAACAGAGAGCAGTGATCCAGTACCATCTCAAGGCAGGCAGCTAGCAGAAGGGGCAGTGCCATCTAGGCAGAATGTGGAAGAACCTACAGGGTCAGTGATCTCCATGGAAGTACTGCAGGGTGCAGAAGAGGCCACTGTTCCGCCTGAAGCCCCTGAGTCTTCAACCCTTGCAACACCAACCCCCTCACACCACCATCCTCATCCACAGCACCTCTAGCTCCACCTACCTTCAAACAACCCATGCCCCGCACAATTTCCTCACCAGCACCTTTCCATCTCAACCTTGCTTCTCTCCTTCTTCTTCCCAAATCAATCCTCCTCCTCCTGTTATTGAAAATCCTCCAGCCTACTCATCAGCTGGAACCCCTCTTCATCGAGTCATTCTACTACAAGACTTTCCTCCACTTTCAATTCCAAATCACTTCTTATCCTTCTACTCCACCTCTTCCATAACCTCATCCCTGAGAACCCACGGCTTGGCAGCGCATTCTCACTCACTTGAGGATGAGTTTGAATGCTCTACACTCATCTCAATCCTAGCTGTAGCCAATCATGTTCACAGGACTAATTATCCCAGTCCTGTTTAGAAGAAGAGGAAACTCTCCACCTCTATCTCTGTACCTTCTACACCCAAAATTCCTCCTCTTTGGTTCTCCCTCACTGCTGAAATTGATCAGAGACCAAATCTATCGAGAATATCTTCAGAAATGCATTCTCTCTACCATTTTTGGCGTTCCTTTTTAAACCTCACTGATCACCTCACCATTGTTCTTCCTTATTGCCACTTGTCCAAAGCCAACCAATCCAAAATCTTTCAGTTGGCTGAATGTAAGTCTGAAGACTAGTGGGCCAAAGGGCACAAGACTCTCTACACCAAATACCTCAGGCCAGGGATGAGAGCATTTCCAGTCGAGATCACCCACTCACTCTCTCTGAGTGGTTGTATTCATCATCAAACTGTTTGGGGTCAGTTCATCCTTAAAGAAATCAGGATAGCAAGGCACTTCAGATCTACAATGATTACTGCTATCTGTATAAGATTCCTGAGGTGCAGTTTGGTCAGTTCCATGGGGCTCTTGCTCTCCTTCGGACAGAGCACCCTGTGAATTGCTCTTTCAAGTGAATTTTACCTCTCTCAAAATGCCTACCAATGTGTTCCTCCCAAGCTACACTCATTGGTATTTGATTCTTTTGCTGGTTCTCATGCTTTTGAGCGGTTTGCTAGAATAATGGGCAGACTGTCAACCAAGCAAGGTAGACTCCCTTCTTTTCAGAGATTCATCTTCAGAGAATATCACCTTGGACATATCTCCTCTGAAGTTCTCGCTCCTTAATCTCTGAGGTGAAAGGCTTTCTCCCACAGACTGGGAAATGCACTACAGACAATCTGCTCTCCAGCTTGAATCAGTCAATAGTTCCTTGTTCAAGGCGGGAAGCCGAGCTTATCTGCTGAAGCCTTCTTGGATCTAAACTCTATCAATCAGTTTAGGAACTATATGTTCAGTGGGCTTCAAGATACACAGCTTACTTTTCGTTGAAGAAGGACCTACTTGATCACCAGCTTTTCTATCCCATTACTCTTGATAGATTCCTTCAGCGTGCTAGTTTTGGACAGAGTACTTTCTCAGATTCACCATGGACAAGCATCAGTATGCACTATCCTGGAAGACCAGCGGCAGCTGTACATTCAACGCATGCTCCTTCCATTGGTGACTCTTTCACTATAGCACCTGGTGTTTTCACTCAACTTTTTGAAGACCAAGAGATTAAGGCATGGGAAATTATTTCTCAGCATGCCTCTCTTCTTTCCCTCTTCTATCTCCCTGTACTTCTCAACCTAATACAATATCCTGAAGTGAATGTGTATCTCTTTCTTCTTGGTCTCAGTTTGGCTTTTTGCTTAATGACAAAAAGGGGGAGAAATATACTGAGCATGTTTGAAATACATTCCGCAAAATTTAGATTCTTATTCATGCTTCCTGATAAGTTTTGTGTTAGACCCCGAATTTTATTCTCTTTTATATATATGTGTATATGAATGGTGTGTTGGGAGTTCGCTTGTTGTGTGCATGCATGCGTAGTTCATTGTGCCTACTATAAGTTTATATTCTCTTGAGCATGAGCATATACATATATATATATAATATACGTATACGTCTATTGACGTAGAAGGAGCAATTAGCTAAATTAAGAAGTAATATGAATGTTCTCTTTTCTTTCCAAGAATCTTAGACATAGATGATTAAGTAAATTATGTATGTATTTCTAAATATTGAAGAATATCCTATACTACCTATTTCATGGAATTTTGTATGAGAGTATATGAAGTACATATGTGTATGTACGTATGTATGTTATCTTATGCGTGTGACAATTGTATACCTAATTCTACATGCAACACCTTGGTGTACTTATATAGCATGTGTATGTTTAATTGTAAACATGGTTCATTGCATGGTTAGTTAATGCGTACATTGTACTTCATACATTGCATGTACATAAAGAGTTCAAGCATGGTAGGTGTATTAGTAGTTTATAGGGATTCTATACTCCTCATGAATAACATGCATGTAGTTTTATGATAATTAAGTGAGGATAGTCAATTGGCTAAATATGCATATAGTACTAAGCAATGTTAGGTAAAGTTGTGCAAGTTAATATAATTATCGGTTTGCATGTTGTATCCATCTATTTCAAGCATAATGTACACAAGTGTGCTACACCCATGTGTGTATACTATATATATGCCAAATCAAGTGTGTATGCATAGGTAGATATCTAGTACATCTCATCTTAGTGTATTCATGTATGCTTGTGTATGCCTAGGTATAAATGCTATTGATTGCCCGGTGTAGTAATATACATGTTATACCTTATACTTTGTATGCGTATGAAGATATTCATGGGCGTGTTGTTATCTTAAATGTACCTATGTATGTATGTGTAGGATGAGTAGTAATTATTGGATATTTACATGGTGTAGTGGTGTATACACTATACTACATAGATTTCATGTGCATGTATGAGTAGATTAAGCATGGTTCTACACGATTCTGAGTTCTGGCAGAAGAGTGTATTGGCGTCAACATACATGGACGCCCATGTTATGTCAGCGTCGATCGAGACGCCAACCCTATGTAGCCGTCCAGGGATGTGGACGTCAATATCCCTAATTTTCTGTGCTCTGTAGAGCACAGAGAGCACTTATGGGCCAAGCCTCTGATTGGGAGATGTCTTCCCAAATCTCTCTTGTCCCTTCAGCCCTGCACGAGCCCCTCTTGCCCCCTTATTCTTAAAAAGCCTTCTTTGCTATCCTAGAGAGCTCTTGGCTCATTTTCTAAAAAGAAACCCTAGCTGAGAGAAGAGATGAAGGACTGACCTTGAGAGCTCAGATCTGGCGTTCTGAGGCTTGGATCCGGCGATCTTCTTCGACAAGGAGGAAGTCCAAGCATAAGAGAAGGCTTCCCCGGCGTTGGACTGCGGCTTGCAACCCCCTGGAACCCGGAGCAAAGGATTTCTGGAGGCTTCTTGGCAAGAGCCAAGGACAGCTTCATCGGCTATTTTGATCCGTTTAGAAGTTTTTCTTCAGGCAAGTAAACCCTAGGTCTTGAGCCTAGATATGTCCCCTAAGTCTCAGGAATTTTGTGGATTTTAATTCGTGTCCTGGAGCCCCTATTCTGAATCTTTTTTCAAGCTCGGTCTGCGTTCCTACACAGATAGGAACTTGATGGCAAGAGACCTTGCCGTCAAGTGCATCTGTTAACGGCATGCGATAATGCTGTCAACCCCTGTAAACGGCTAGACATTGACGCTGAGTTCGTCAGGACAGAACCGTTAACTGTTTTCTCTCCTCTAAATGACTATTTTCGATGGGTTTCTCGCGATGAGGATATACTGTAAACCCAATATGTTATGTAAGATATCTATTGTGGTGTGTGGATGGGTTATTGAGCATGGTATGAGTAATGCAATTTAATTGTTTTGTGAAAATGCATGTATGTTAAGATAATAACCTTCTTGATTCACTGTTTGGATGATTTAGAGAGGGTCAGAATGTGCTAAATGTTGTGAGCCATGTATGCATGCATCAGTCATCCCCTGCAATTCTATGATTTTTCCCATGTTTATATGATTTGTTAGAGTTTATGTTTTGGAAAATAGAGAATATGTGTAGGACTATTAAATTCTCTAGTAAATCATGCCTTGTGCAATAAATACGGGTAGAATGTCATGTAAATACAGCCATGTCAGGTCAGGGCTGAGGCATGTTAAATCAAATGCTTATGCTAGGTTTCCATGCTAATAGGGATTTCAAATAGCATGTAAAATAGATGTTTGATTTTCTGTAAATTATATTTAGCTCATAAAAATTTGAAAATTGAGGGTATGATCTTGAACCCGAAAATAGGATGTGGTTGAAATTTCAGGACATTTGGACCAGTATATAAAAAGTTATGTGTTTTTCATGTGAAATGTAATAATCTACGTATGTTATCGTAATGTGTTAGTTATTGCTTAAACCCAACCTGATTAGTGCATTTACTGTGTTAAACTCCTGAAATCTGTAGTAGCATGGTTAGGAGAAAAACAGTCACATTGTGCATGAGAAAATGAGGGAGATGTGAGTGTTATGTGTAAAATACGTGTTAAAACTCGGCATGAGAAAAGTGTAAAAGTTGTGCCTATGTGACACTGCTACCCTAGAGGCATCGGGAGCCGTATATAGAAAAGTCCCTATAGAAGGCTCCATGTGATATAAGTTTGTCCCAAAGGCATTGGGAAAACCCCGGAGGTGGACAAGTACCACTGGATAGGGTGGAGAGGGCTTCTCCCGGTCTGCGCAGTTACCAAGATTCACCACTGTATTGCCTAGGTGGTGGGTATATGATTATGAGTCATGTTATGTGTTATGTGTTGTGAAAAGAGTTATGAGAATGAGTTGTGTTATTTGTTAGTGTCCTCTACTGGTGGTTAGGACTATGTGTCATGGCAAATCGATTAAGCAATGAAGAATGAATAAAGTGTGAAATATATGAATATGGCACGTGGTAAGTGCCCATGACGCACGTGGTAAGTGCAATCGATGTGATATGTGATAAGTGAAAGTGGAAGAGTAAATGATGTGGAAACGCGTAGATTATTTAAGTGTGAACATGTGTACATGTCAAATGTGTAAAAGTGAACAATGTGAATGAGTAAGTGTGCAATCATGTGGGATAAATGTGTTAGATTGTGAACTTATGATATATGTCATGAAAGTGTTAAATGCATATCCAAACAGCAACCTAAATGTATGTCAAACGATGTTTCACATGTGTAAGAATGAGTAGAATCCATATTAGGAACTTCCCTTTCAAACATATGAGAATCTCACGTTAATTGCTATCATGTTGTGATTGAATTGTGTATATATAGCTCTCACGTGAATGAATGGTAGTGAGCATGTAATAGGATTTCACGTTTGTAAAAGGTTGATTATGAATATGGTAAATGCATGAAAAATTTGGATTCCATGCTAGTTGGAAGGCTCAATTAGTATAAAAGTTTTATACTTAAGTGCTCATGGATTGCTAAATGGTTTCACCATGTTTTAACCTTCAAGTCATGCTACAAATGTGAACCACGTGCATGTGATTTTATTATGTTAAAACAGCAAGCAAATTGTATAAATAAATACAAAAATGTCATGTGAAAAGCAAGTAGTCATCGTGCTAGCTTGTTCTTTTCTTTACGCTCAATTGTATGCTCTAGTAGTAGAAATATCTATGGGTTAAAAGAATGTGTGGACGAATCATGCTACATGTTAAGTGTATAAATAAGTGCATGTGTATGATGTAATGCTCATGATTCAGAATAGAATTATGGTAGACTAAAGCATGCTCCTGTGAAGATGATATGTCTTGCTAGTCGAGAGTAAGGACCATGAGTACCTTCGTGATTTGATGATAGTGTGCATCTCTTTAACGTTAATGCCATATTGTGAGTGTGACATGTTTAAGTTTAAGACTTTGGTTTGCTTACTGAGTCTTGGACTCACTCTTGCTTCAGCGTACAGGTTGACAGGTATCGGGTTCTAGAAGGAAGCTTGGTGAGGATTGTCATTAGAAGACTATTTTGTGGAGCTGTTACTAGTTGTACTTCTTTTTTTTTCCTAGCACGAAAAGGGTTATTGTATGGACAATATTTGGACAATGTAGTTCTTTTATCTTGTATTAATGTGGACATTGTCTTTCTATTTCGCTATTTAGATTGTGGAATGTGTGTTGGTGATGGGTAAGAGTTGAGTTATTTATTTATTCCGTTGTACTCTATTGCTATCCAGGTACATATCAACCTATCGACTAGTGTTGGGTACATGTCCCACTATGACGACGCCCTTTATACTGATGGAGATTGGTATAATCGTACCGGTATGAAGAGGGTCGTTACATTTTGTCATCACAAAAAATGCTGAGATTGATGATCAGTCTGTCTCCATATAATTTTAATTAATTACATATTTATTTTGGTGATTAACAAAACCCTATCAAAAGTTATCTAACACATATTCTATGATGTCCAAGTACAAGAAATACACCAAGGACAAACAAGCCAATATTGGTAAGTATTACTCTTCTGAAGCATTAACAAAATCAGATGATATTTCTAAGTCCACATCGACTTATGTTGAAAATCACATCGATTTGCCTTCCACATCGATTCTGTAAGTGATCTCATCGATTTGTTAGGAAATCGATACCACAACGATTCCTTAAGTCATCACAATGATTTCTTAAGACGTCGTAACGATTTGCTCGTCGCAACGATTTTTTTAGCGCTCATAACGATTGCTTTGCGCAACGATTTCTTTAAAACTTACAATGATTTGCTTTCTATAACGATTTCTTCAGTATTCATAACGATTCCTTTAATGAATACAACGATTTGTTTTCTTTAATGATTTCTTCAGTATTCATAATGATTCTTTTAATGAATACAACGATTTGCTTTCTATAATGACTTGTTAAGTGCTCATAACGATTTCTTCAGTAAACACTTGATCATAACGATTTCATAAGTCATATAGGCCTCGACTTTATGTTTTATATTGACTTGATATTTATCTTATTTCTGAACGTGTTGAAAAGTCAAAATCTTCTCATATGTTTATGACAGCTTTTCATTAAATGTAGACTGAACGTATCTCTTCATGCATGCAGACGATCACGTCAACCATTATGCTTACTCTGTGTGTATCTTTTAGAACAAGCTATTTGGCATTACTATTTTGGTGAATATTCACATCAACGTTTACTGACAACAAGAGACAGCCTAGCTATCTACTGTTCTACCATTTAATATATGTAGGGTCCTAAATATATTTTGTTATACAACGTCGGACCATATAGACACCAGAAGATCCTATCTCTTTGCGTGCACAAATGGATAAAAGTCTGTTGACTAGAAGCTTCCATGTTTCAAATAGTCTAACGTCTATCAAACAAAGAGACAACAGTTACTTCAACGACTACATTTCAAATTGAAGATATAAATACAAGATAGCAGCTCCAGAAGAAATATATAGAAGAGAGAAACTTACAATCGAATACTACAAGCATTTGCAGATCTTCTGAAAGAATTTGAGAGCCAAGAATTCAATTCTAGTGTGTCTTTAGCTCTTTGCTCTCTGTGCTGTAATAGAAATCCTAAGAGAGCTAGTGTAGTTCTGAGAGAGTGCCTTGTTTAGATTATTTGCTCCCAATGCTAGTAGCTTCAGATCATGTCTTGCTAAAGCTTGATCTAGGGGCTTGTTTTCCTGCTTATTCTTCTCTTGTGCCTGTTTCCTTCTGGTGTGAAGGAAGACCTGGTGGAATCCAGGGTTTGTTCCCTTCTGGTGTGAAGGAAGACCTGGTGGAATCCAGGGTGTGTTCCCTTCATGTGTGAAGGAAGACCTGGTGGGGATCTAGGGTGTTGTGTTCCCTTCTGTTGTGAAGGAAGACCTGGTGGGGATCCAGGGTGTTGTAGTTCCCTTCATGTGAAGGAAGACCAGCTGAGCTGGGTGTTGCAGTGTCCATAAGGGGACTGTACCTTAAATAGTGGAATCATGAGTTATTGCTCAGGGACTGGACGTAGGACTCCTAAGGATAGGAGGTCCAAACCAAGATAAACTCTGTGTGTTGTGTGATTGATGTCATGTATGTGCATTTGTTGTTTATTCTAACTTTCACTAACCTTCTTCGAAGACCGTCCTTGTGTGAATGTTTTAAGTACATGTACTAATCAAATAATTTTTAAAAGACCCATTCACCCCCCTCTGGGCTCGTCAACTGGGCAACATTTCAATCATGTGCTATTGTGCTATCACTTACATTACTTGACTATCTCGCCTTATCATATAGTAACTCTGCTTCTTAATACATAAGCATGTAATGTTTGCAGGCACCATGAGATATAAATCCTACTGGGTGTTGTCGCTCACCCACGTTATTTGTCATTGTATCTAGGTGAGGCTGAGGAGAATGAATACACTCATGAGGATGGGGAGACCAGGAGTGATTCACGAGTGCCATGACATCACCAAGTTATCCTAGATGTCTTAGTAGTTTTTTATTTCTTTTGATGTATTACAATCAAGTGGGCCCTATGTATGGCTCTGAGTTAGTGATGTAATAGACAACAATTGAATTATCAATAAAAGTTATTTGATTTAGTTTTATTTAATTGTCCAATAGTTTTGTGTCTATCCTACGCTCTATATCGCTTACTTGCAACTGCCGCACGTTCCGATATTCGCGTCGGGGCGTGACACTAGCTGTTGGTCGGGTCGACATAGTTGTCTGTCAGGTCGACACTAGTGTTCTGCTAGTATGTTGGAACTGATATTCGGTCAGTAGTGTCAACTCTCATAGAATCTTGAGTCGACTCACTTGTGTGAAAACTCAGAAATGCACAGAGTATGATATCCAAAGGCTATGATTTATTTGAATTGTGTTGGGAGATTCTATTATTACCAAAATGCCCTTTCATTCAAGTGGCAATGAGGAAAAGAGCTTTTGGACATGTGGCAGCCTTAGGTGCATTCTTTGTTTCTGTGCACATATCTCCACGCACGAGGGACTGCACAGAGGCTATAATGGCTCTCTACCTCATCTAGAGCAGCTATCCATCGAATCCATCACAAAGAACGTGGGATCAAGGCCAAGTATAGAAGGAGAGTGTTAGAGTGCTGCAAGAGGAGCAGATCAAGGAGAAGAGCACCAGAGGTGAGAAAAAGAAGCAATCGTGCAAAAGAAGAGCAGCAAAGGAGAAGAAGCAGTCGTGCAAAGGAGAAGCAGCATAGCTGAAAAGAACAAGCAAATCTGAAGGAAGGTGGAACAGGAAGCTTGTGCAAGAGCAGAAGCATGAAGCTCAACATCCTGGAGGAACTCAAGAGAATCAACTCATATCTGAATTCCTCTGTAAATTAGATCTGAAGCCAGGAGTATTTGGCTGAGGCTGATTGAAGGAGTTCATATCAAATTGGCTGAGAAGCACAACAGATGATGCATTTGTGCAAGATGATTTGAAGCACAACTTCAACCCTCAAGATCTGATGATTTAGAGATCAAATTCATCAGTCCAGAGGAAATTAGGCAAAGTTAAAGGACTGGTGTTTGATGATTTGTCTCTCCTAACTCTGATCCTCATGTGAATTGGTTTTTCACTTTTAAACATTACTCAAAACTCATTGAGTGCTCCTACTGCTGATAGGAGTGTTGATCCCATACTGTGGTGGATTGAGAAGGTCTGTCTGACTTGAAGCTGTAAATTAGCGGATAAGCTGTGTAATCAGCGTTGGCAAGCTGTGAGTCAGTGGTCAAGCTATGAGTCAGCATTCAAGTTGTCAGTCAGCAGTTCTTGAGCTGTGAATCAGCGATTTAGTGGAGCCTCACTTGGTTTGAGTAAGGGGTGGACGTAGGTCTCTGTCTGGGAGCAAACACCTTAAAAATATCTTGTGCAGTGGTTTGATGTTTTAATTTTCGACTTGAATGTTGCATAGGATTTTGATCACCTTCTAAGCACTCACAGACTTATACATAGATGATCTATTGTGCTTTAGATTCCTATAAGTTAATCAAATCAGTGGGTACCTATTTGAATATAGATTTTATTTGTCATTTTTAATTGCATAAGGTTTCCACTGCAAATCTATTCAACCCCCTACCCCCCTTATATATTTGTCATTTCACTACATCTCGATCCAACAATCATGCCTTGCTCACAGAGAACCTAGGATACCCGACTGCAGATGCATTATGGATTAAGCACCAGACCATCGAACTTGGCTAACCACAATAACTCACAACAGATCATTACTGGTTACTGAACAAACCTTAAATCTTATGCTCACAACCATTAAATCTTATGATTTTAATTCACATTCACATTACATATATGATACATAATAACTTTACGTTATCAAAAAAATCCACATCTAAATAACATCCACATTGCTTAAAACATTAACTAGCGAGAAATTACTAAAACTTAGTCCCCATTGGACCCACATACAATCCACAAAGCTAAACATTTCAGGAAGCAGAACATGACGGGGTAGACAATCGTGTTAAGAACATAACGACATGATAGGCCATGTCCACAATGTGAACATGTCAGGGTATGTAGCACACCAAAAATATTATATTCCCAAAATAGTTAAAACGTGTGTACCAATGTCATATGTACGTAAGGACTCAGGAAATACCATAAAAATCATAGTTCAACTCTAAATAAATTTCTAAATGACTCATGAAGAGATTCAGGTAAAGAAAAATCTGATTAGCCAAGTTTAAAGTATTTGTGACTTATTAACGTAATTGATAATTAAGTCAGAAAAATCATTATCACATATAATAGATGAGTCAAAAAATTAAATAAAAATCATAGTTGGACTTCAAATAATATCCTCTAATGACCCACGAAGAAATTGGGCTAGGAAAAATCGTTTGGACCAAGTTTAAGAATTTTTGCAACTTATTATCATAAATAAGAAATAAGTCAAAAACTAATTATCACAAATATAGAAATAATTTCAAAATTGTTATAAAAATTATGATGGCTCTCACCATCATTCTTTCACCCACCATCAAGAAAAAGGGCCAAGAGATGACTCTTGGGCCATGAATAAATTCATATTAAGAAAATAACCTGAAATTCGAAATTTTCACCAATGGACCATAAAAGGGTAAATTCTCACCCATTTGACATCTCTTGGACTTCAAACTAAGCCCAATTTCGTGGTTACCACCTAAGGTAGCTTTCCATAATCTTCCCATCATGAATTGGGGAGAAAGATCTACAATTGAAGGATGGTTACACCCAAATTCATACCTAATAGTTTCCTAATCTAATTAGGCAACTAAAGACTCATCCCCCTTTAAATAAACCCCCTCACTCCCATGGGATGACCCATAGGGATTCTGAGGTCATCCCTGGAGTCTCTGGAGGCTGGGAAACACAAGAAGAAGGATAGGCAAGAAGAAAATTTGTGCTCATCTCCACCTCCAACCTATAAACAAGCCCCTTCAAGATCATCACCAAAGGTTAGTAAAACCTCGACAAACCTAGCAAAACATATACCCCTAGAAATATCTATGAGTCTAGTTGCTTATGGGACTATTTTTCCCAATTCTACCCAATAGTTTTGACTTTTAGGCGATCTCCTCCAACATGTCAAAATTAGGGTTTTCTCGAGGACGAATCTCTATTCAACCCAAAGGTAGGTTATCTCCATGCCAAACTCTAAAAAACTCGTTCATGTAGGCATACATGTGTATAGATCATGTTCTTACTATTTTCCCCATTTTATCATGTGGGTTTCACGAATTAAATCTCTTATGATTAGAATGTTATGCTGTCTCAAATAAACCATGATTTGTCATACGAGTTCTGTATCATTTTCTGATGTTATTTCAAACCGACAATAAACATAGAACATGTTCCCCATGAGTCTAGTGTCATTTGGAGCTAGTTTCTCCAATTTTATTTGTCCGTAGAGAGAGTGTCAGCCGGTACATGAGGACTGTGTCAGATTCATGTAGACGGTCACAATACATTTAGTTACCCTACCAAATGACTATTGTTTCTCAACTACTTATTACTGTACATTGTATAGGAAGTTCTATAACTAACAGAATTGGTTTCATCTGATTTGGATCACTCTAGCACTAGTTTGAATTTTTCGAGCCATAGGTAACAATGCTAGTTTGAATCGGAATAGGAAAACACCCCTTAAAGCATCCCTACACTGGAAACCAGAAGACAACAAGTCCACCTGTCGCCATCAAAAGGTGACAGAAAGGCAGTCGCCTTCAGGGATCATAAGGCGACAGCCTTCTGGTTGCCTTCTTGATGGCGACATGTTCCCTGTCGCCTTCAGACACATTGCGCATTTTAGCCATGTTTGTCTGTTTTACCTCATTTTCGTGTCTCGTCTTCTCTTGTGTGAAGTTAATTACTGTTAACATGCATTTATCAACCCATATAAAAGTTAAATCACGTTCACATATTTTTAATTGATTTTAGTTATGATCATGCTCTCTACCTGCCGATTATTCACATTCTTGCCTTGTTATCGACCTTGCTAAAACACATGCTACTTGCTAAAATGGGTCATGCATGGTTAGTATCTTTTGATGTAGCACTCATGATACTCGTCATAAATGGAGTTTCCATAACTAGAGTTTCCATAATCGGATTTACTACACACACTTAGGGATTCTCACGTGCGGCATGCGCATACACTTAGCACGATAGGAAAGCCTTTCTTGGCTTGTGGTGAACTCTCTGTCAGATATTCCTTCTACCAGACTAGTGACCACTTGACCAAGACCTCCGTAAGTCTCACTGACATGGATTCCCACATGGCCATGAGCAGGTTGTACCTGAAGTACCAGAAGTTAAGTATGCACGTATCTCTCATCTTGACATTCTTGATGAGATCTTCTCTTCTCATCTTGTTCTGGTGTACACCTTTGTTGAGCATAAGACTAGCTTACTAATAAGTGATTGGACCAAATGAAAACACGCCGCCATTCCACCGGATTGAACTCTTGAACTATTACCTTAATTATCTTGATGTTATTGGACTCTAGTTAAACGACCATACTTGATTGTAGGTATCTACATTTAAATTACTTGAGATGCTGGATCGAGCACGGCGAGTGTCCAACGACTCCAATGTAGCCCCGCGACTGAAAGTCGAGAATATACTGTTAAACATGGGGTTATAATGATTACTCACATTGCATCTGCACTGGGAGTACTTATGTGTAAACGCTAGAAACATACACCACATTACACATGTTCATGACATCCATTCCAAGATGGCATAGATCCTTAGTGCTTGTCAATGACTTGTGAACTGACTGTCTTGCTCGTGAAAGAGATATGCTTGTTACATGCTTGCTTGCTTGTTCATGAAATGGCCAATCTTGTTACATGCTATATTGCTCTTGCCATGGAATCACCATCTTGCAAGATCATTGTTCACTCTATCCTGAAATATTGATTACAACCTTGCTAGATTGATCATTACATCTCTTGATCTTACTATCTTGCACGATACAATGTTCACATGTTATGATCGTTGTTTTATTTGCATAGTACATATCATGTTCATACCTTCTAGCTTTTAAACTGTTAAATATTATCATTGCTGGAAGATGTAAATCTACTGGGTGAATGCGCTCATTACCTACTGTCCAACATTTTAGGAGAATAGAATATGGATGACGTAGAGAACCAAGACTATACTAAGGATGAACAAGAGGAAGAGTGCTCTCAAGCTCTAGTATTAGAGTTGTGTTATGTAGCGTCATAGTATTATAGTTGAGTATGAGAGTACTAGAATGGTGTAGTAGGAGTGAGGATAGTTTGTAATTTTCCTTTTATTGAGTCTTAGTCCTGTAGTTCAAGTTGAGATGGAGCATGGACCATTTTTTATTATGGAAATGAAATAAAAGAGTTTGATATTTATGATAAGCGCAAATTAGTTGTGTTATATGTGATTGCTCGCTAGAGGCATATTTGCCGACTATTCAAGTCTCAACGATCAAATAATCCTTCCACTACATGCTTTCGGACGTGACAATTCAGTGATATCAGAGCCTAAGAATAAACAAGGATTTTAAGTCCAAGGTTAGGGCATACCCAAACAACTTATGTCATGAATGATTCCTATAAGTTGTAACGACTCTCCTTATACCGATACGATTTTACCAATCCACGTCGGTATAAAGAAAATCGTCACAGTGGGACATTGACCCAACACTAAACACTAAGCTGAGATGTACACAAATACAACACACAATACAGTGGAATAATAAGAAGTTTATTTTCATTCCATCATCACATAAATATCCACAGTCCATATAGCATTGAAAAGAAAAGCTAAAGTCCACATAATTGCAATTTTAAATCAAATTTACATTGTCTAAATGAGATACATCACTCATTCATTACATACTTATGAAAATAAAAAGTACAATGTTGAAGTCTCTACAAAACAGCTACTCCTCGCGTCGAAGTCGCTCCTAACTATCTCCTCCTCAGAAGTGGAGACACCTGTCACACATGTATGCCAAAGCAAGTATGAGTCTAATAGACTCAGCAAGTAATCCATGTACAACATCATACAACACATCATACGCACATGCTGACTTTTAAATGTAAGAAGTAACACATGTTGCATGCTCTATACAATCTAAACTAATATACATGGAAAGACTTGTAGCAATAGAATACATGTTACATACTTATAATAGTAAACAATATAACTCAAATTCCTATACATGCTCCCTACGTATAAAATGTACATGATTAAACAATTCAATATATCCATTTTATAGTACAATTCTACTAATCTAGAACATGGAATTAAGCATAGGGTGATTAGCAACCTAGCATGAATTCTAATCAATTTCACATGCACTTTCATATTCATTACACATTTAACTTTCTGTTTAATGTAAATAATTCACAATTATGCATGATGTCACCTTTATCACACATGAATGAAAGTTAAAACATATTCAAGTTGGTTTGCAACTATACACAATTTTAGCACGAAGCTATGTATTAAATAAAGAGTACATCTAGCATGGAATCTAGATATTCTTTTATGTATTTTTCATAATTATCCTCACCATTTGCTTGCTGTTTTGACATGAATTAAACATATTCACATAGTTGCAATTATTCACAAAACACACATTTCACTTTATACTTTCACATGCTCATTTACACATTGCACAATTCACATATTCATATTCACATAATTTCACATTTTTACACTTACTTGCTGTGACACCTAGTCCAAAACCACCACTAGAAGGGCACACATAACACATTCACATACCTATCACCTAGGCAAAACAGTGATAGATCTTGGTTAACTATGCAAGAAATAGGAGAAGCACTCTCCACCCTAACCAGTGGTACTTGTCCACCTCCAGGATTTCATCCTAATTGCCATAGGATTTCACACCACATTGAACCTTTCCGTAGGGACTTACTACTATACAGTTACACAGCCTCTATGGTAACACTGTACACATGGCACAATTGTACATTTTTACATTATCATTGTCATAGTATTCACATGTAATTAGATTCACACGCATTCACATTTAACACGTATAGATGGATCAGTTTTCAGATCATATCATTATGCTCAAAATGAAAATTTACTCTTAACATATACCTAAGCATGCTGCTAGCAGCTGAATTACACGTAATTAACAAGGCATATTTAATATGGTCATTTCTCTCTTAAAAATCCATAACAGTGCTACTGTTCTCAAGGTGATATGAAAATTTTATAACAGGATCCAAGCAGTAAATGCATCACATGCTTAATTCACATATTTTGGATCAGTAACTAATTTAGTAATTGAAACAACATTTCGGCATTTTATCACTAATTTTACTTCAACAGATTTCACAATAACATAGTTATATCTAGCATGTTAACAACTAAACACAGTCATCATATAGTCACAGTAAAATCTTAAACCCTAATTTAACATGGATCTAATTAAACAGGAATTCACAAGGCTAAATCATGCTTAATACCTCATTATAGAAATTCTAATAAATAGGATAATCTACAAAAATTCAACCTAACCACATGGCATGTTCTACTGGACGTACATGGTCATACACAAATTTTACAACAAGCACTCATGTCCATAAATCCAGAAAATATGACACAAGGATCATAACAGGCATTCTGTTAACCTGTTGAACTTGGCGGCACAGATGCTGCCGCCAATATAGGTTAACGGCACAGGATCATGCCGCCAACCAAGGATCTTATGGCATCAGATGCTCCGTTAGGTCCTGTTTGTGCAAACACAGACTGAACACAGAAAAATGATGAATGGGGGTTCCAAGACACAAGGGGAAAATTATAAAATTCTTATGACCTAAGACATGGGCAGGGATGATATACACAGGTTACTTGCCTTATAAAAATCAATAGAGGGAATTATTTTTCAGAGAGCTTCTCCCGACCAAGCAAGAAGCTCCTCAATCCCCCCCCCCCCCCGAAAACCGATTTTGTGATGAAGCTGGTGTGTACACCATCGTCGGAGAAGCCTTCCTCTATGCTTAGAGTTCCTTCCGTCGAAGGGAGATCAACCAGAAACGCACCAACAAGAGAGATAAAACCCCCCAAAGTTTTAGGTTCGCACAAGTTCTTTAGGGTTTTTCTCACAAAGCCAAAAGGACTCTAATCCGACCAAAATGGAGATTTTATAAGCTGGGGAAGTTGGGGTACGCGTTTAGACGGGGATCCTACCGTTGGAGTAGGTTTCCAAAACAGGTGCCGGAGGAAACGTAGTCATTTCCAGATCTGAGATTGCACACGTTTTGGGAAATAGACGTCCTGTGAGGCCTCGAGTTTTGTGTAATTAATACTATTTATTTGGTGCAAATTGTAAATAATTACTCACTTATGTGCATGAGTATAATATACGTTATTCTTGTATGTGTATATTATATTTATTTATTCTGTAAAAAGTGTATTTAAATCAAGTAATACATATGGTATGTAATTATGTTATATATATCTTGTAAGTACACAAGATATTTTGTACATGTAATATATATTTAAATGTGCGTACATTATCAAAATTTGAAGTACATAGTATATCTATTTAAATCCATGCATGTTGTATGAAATTATATTATGTGCTTGTAAATATGTATGTGTTTAACTTTGTACATGATATCCACTTATTTCAGTACCCATTAAACAGTTTATGATGTGATTTTGCAACTGTTTTGATGTATGTCTATTCTGGCCGAAATGCACGGTTGGCGGCAGTATCCTGTGCCGCTGACTGCATCTTGGCATCCAGATCGATGGATGCCTACATCCTTGTTGGCAGCACCAGAGGTGGACGCCTATTGCTCCAGCTGTGTGCGATTTCAGATTGGAAACAGTTGCGGTTTTGCCAGTTTTGGTTTAGGAAAGTTGCTGATCGGTTAGATCAGCTACCGTAATGCGTGCACAACCCCTTACGTTCTATAAAAGCACCCCTTTTAGACGGATTAGGTTCTTTTGGATCTCTTGAGGACCATAGAAAAACCTGGGCGAAAACCCAACTTGGAGAGCTTTGAGCCGGCGGTTGTGTGCATCTCCGGGTTCTTCTCGGCTGGGAGCTAGACCTTAGATAGAAGTATCATCCCCAACACTGGAGTGCGGCCCACATCGACAGGAGGATCAGATCTCAGCAGATTTAGATCAGCTTCTTGGCACTGGCCGAGGAGGGCTTCTCCAACCAAAACATCTCTCTACAGATTTATTTCTAAGCAAGTAGCTTATTGATTCACTCCATAGACTTGTCTATTAGGGTTTTGACAATTGTACGGATTTTATTCTAGGCCTGGAACCCGCCTTTCACCATGATTTCATGCGTTCAGTCTGTGTTTTCACTGATAGGAACTTAATGGCAGGATCATGTGCCGTTAAGATCCAAGGTTGGCGGCATACTCCTGTGCCGTTAAGTCATGTTGGTGGCGGCCTCTATGCCGCCAAGTTCATCGGTTTTGACAGAACACATGTCTTGATGTTGTGACCTAAATTTCAGATTTCTGAGCATGAGTATGTACTGTAAAAATTCTGTGTAGTTGAGTATGACCAGTAGAATATGCCATGGGATTTTGTGGAACTTTCGTAAATTGTACTATTTATTAAAATCCCTGAAATGAAATATTAAGCGTTGTTTTAGTCTTATTAATTACTGTTACATAGATCCATCTTAAATTAGAGTTTCAGAAATTTTCTGTGGATCATATACATATGTCAGGTCACATCATGAAATTAGGGCAAATTTCTATTCACTGTGTGAATTTTAGAATTTCTAAAAATAGAATAGTGAGCATGAATTTCCTGTCGTTAATTCCAAGTAAAATGTATTATGCATGTTAAAATGTCAAAAATCTTATGTGAAATTATGATTGCTGAACACAGGTCCTGGAACTACTAAATACATCTGTAACACCGTGATCCATGTTTAATTAGGTTTCGTGATAAATCTGCAGATCGCTTGTTTTAATTGTTATAGTTTGTATCTGTTTTAGAAAAATCCAAAAATTAGTATATGTGATAATTAACCTATGATTAGTCGGTGGTAAAAATTTATACTGTTTGGACAACAGTAAGTATTGTTTGTAAATTAGCACATGAAAAAATGACCATGTGAGCAGGTTAATGTGATTTGGGTAATTCAGTAAATTTCAGTATGATTAGATCCTTATTATGATTATTTGTCATTGGAACAGTATGGTTAAATCAATAAATGAGAACCATGTGTGTATGCAAATGCATGTGCATGGGAAGTGAGAGAACAAGTGATATATTTGTGTATAATAATTAATATAATAACATAAACAAATGTGCCATAAGACACTGCCACCTGGACAAGGTCTTGATAAATTGTGACACCCTGGACAAGGGTCTTGTTAAATCCTGGAGGTGGACAGGTTCCACTTGTAATGGTGGGAAGGGCTTTCCCCAGTTTCTGCAGGAACCAAGACTGATTACTATGCTTAGTGCTTAAGTATGGTGATTATGTACATGAATGTGAATGTGTATGTGCTACATGATCGTCTAAGTGGTGGTTTGGGCTGTGTTTGCATTATGTAAAAATGAGCATAAGTATAATATGAAAAATGACATGTGATTGTGGCACAAGGTATGTGCAAGATAGATATGAAGTGGCACTGTTATGTGCAAAGTGAAGTGATAAGAAATATGTGGTGCATGTGAAAGCCAAGGATAAGTATATGTGTGCATGTCATGAGAAAACAGTGCAAGTGTAAATGTTAATATTGTTAATTGATATACTGTCTAGTACCATGTACAAATGTGTGTTATCATACTCATGAATTAGATCATTCCTTGGTGTGCATGAGATAATATGATACTTATCAAATGATGAAAGTGATATTATGTTAGTACCAAGTGTAAGTGCATGTTTTTATATACATGAATTATAACTACTTGATGTACATGTGTTTAGTATTATGTTGTGTAGTTTAATGTGGGCTATATGCAAGTGTCATGTAATTGTGATAAATTTTCTATAAAAACAGCAAGCTAAATGTAGAGTAAAATGTTATATTGCATGTGAAGTGAGTTAGAGATCATGCTAGGAGTGTTACTTACATTGTATATGTTTCCATGATTAAATGTGTAGAACTACGAAATGATTATAATAAAGTATACAAGCATGTGATTGTACGTTTGTACTCATGTTAATGTTACATGTTATTAGTATCCGTGTTTAGATTATGGTTCTACATGTGTTAGATTAATTGTTTAATACAATTCCATATTTATTCATTTATGTTATAGCATGAGCATGTGTGAATTTAAATTGCTGAATTCTAATGTGTTAATAATATTAAATTGTTAGAGAGCATGATTAGTGTATATGGTTTGAAATTTAAGTTACTTGCAGAGTCTTTTATGTAGACTCACCCTTGTTAATTTTCAGTAAATTTAGAAGCCAAGGAGAAAGCAAGGTCCGACGAGGAGCGTAGAGAATAATTGAAGACTTGTAATTTATTTTCTAGTATGAAATTTGTATTTGAACTTGGTATGTATTTGAAACTGGCTCATGTTAATGTTTATTATGTTTGTCATTTCTTTATTGGACTATATAGACTGTGGTATGTGGATTAAAGTTGATGGAATAAGAAATTGTTTACTTTCCGTTGCAATATTGTTCTCTATTTATGTGTATCTCAGTCTATATGTTACTTGTTGGGGTTTTCTCCCCTGTAGAGGCTTGCTCTCATCCGATGTGGGTTGGTATAACCGTACCGGGTGGAAGTGGGTCGTTACAGAGATGGTATCAGAGACATAGGGTTGAGATTATACATGAATAGCCATCAACTAAATCACATCTCTAAGTCTTTGTAGTGGATAGCCAGATCCAATGAATAATTAAGATAGGATTAGAAAAGTGATAAGATGAAAGCATAATAATATGTTAGATGTAGTGATAAATGGAGTGTGACTTGGTGCTTATTTTGTAGCGATGGCCGGAAGGGCTCAATATTTGAGCGTGCCTATTGAGGATGAGGAGCCAAGGAGGACTGCAAATGAACAACAAGATGTGTCAGTACCTCAGGGACCACCTGCGCCACCCCTGCCACCATTGGTTGACTACGACACATTCATGCAAGGACTAGTGCAAGTGATGCAGACTCAAGCGCAGATGCATGCAGCTCTTTAGACTCAACTACAGGCTTAGGTTCCAGCACCAGCTCAGCGGGACCGTGGTATAGGAGGAGTATCGATCATGGAGAGATTCAAGAGGATGTCTCCACCCTCTTTTAAGGGGGAGAGCGAGCCGTTGGTTGCAGAGAGTTGGCTTAGAGAGATCGAGAAAATATTCAGAGCTATCAGGTGAGTAGAGGATGACAAGGTTAGTCTGGCGACATGCATGCTTCAGGAGCGAGCGGATGTGTGTGGTCTTCCGTTCTTCGCACGCAGTTAGAGGGAGTGGAGCTAGAGGTGACCTGGGAAGAGTTCATGAGGTTGTTTCAGGCCAACTATGTTCCTGAGCATATACAGGACAAGATGGAGCAGGAATTCTTGACATTGACTTAGGGCTCGATGTCAGTTTTGGAGTATGAGCTAGATTTGCAGAGTTGTCAAGGTATGCACCCCATATAGTTACCGATGAAAGGCGCAAGGCAATGAAGTTTGTGATGGGACTTAGACCATCATTGAGAACTAGACTGGTAGCGTTCGACCATAGGACTATGGATTCGGCTCTTAGTGCGGCGTGCAGGAAGGTGAGTGAGATGGAATTGTATCTGGAGGAGAAGAAGGCTCGGTTGAAGAGGTTGCCAGAACCATTTCAGCGACATAAGAGGAAGATGAAGAAGCTCATGGAAGGTAGCAATCAGCTATGGTACCAACAGAATCAGCATCACAATCAGTAGCTTCGGCAGGCAGTGACAAGCCTGTATATGTGCATTGCGGCAAGCGCCATGGTGGAGACGTGTGTTGGAGGAGGTCGGGAAGATGTCTCAAGTGTGGCAGCAAGGATCATCGGATTAGAGAATGTCCGAATCAGAAGAAGAAGTTCATTCCTCGAGATGTGCCAATAGCAAGAACTCAAGCACTGGTCTAAGTTGACTGGAAGCAACACTGACGATGCCACCACAGATACATGATCTGATCTTCGAGGACGAAGATCTTTTTAAGGGGGAGAGGGTGTGAGGCCCCCGAATTTTGTGGAATTAATACTATTTTTTTGGTGTAAATTATAAATAATTACTCACTTATGTGCATGACTATAATAAACGTTATTCTTGTGTGTGTATATTATATTTATTTATTCTGTACAAAGTGTCTTTAAATCAAGTAATACATGTGGTATGTAATTATTGTTATATATCTTGTAAGTACAGACAAGGTATTTTGTACATGTAATATATATTTAATTTGCGTACATTATCAAATTTTTGAAGTATATAGTATATCTATTTAAATCCATGCATGTTGTATGAAATTATGTGTGTGCATGTAAATATGTATGTGTTTAACTTTGTACTTATGATGTGATTGTGTAACTGTTTTGATGTATATGTCTGTTCTGGCCGAAATGCACTGTTGGCGGCAGTATCCTGTGCCGCTGACTGCATCTTGGCGTCTAGATCGATGGACGCCTACATCCTTGTTAGCAGCACAAGAGGTGGACGCCTATTGCTCCAGCAGTGTGCATTTTCAGATAGGAATGGCTTCAGTTTTGCGGGGTTTTGGTTTAGGAAAGTTGCCCATCGGTTAGATCACCTACCCTAATGCGTGCACAACCCCTTAGGTTCTATAAAAGCACCCCTTTTAGACGGATTAGGTTCTTTTGGATCTCTTGAGGAACCCTATAAAAACCTGAGCGAAAACCCAACTTGGAGAGCTTTGATCCGCAGTTGTGTGCATCTCCGGGCATTCTTCTTCGATTGGGAGCTAGACCTTGGATAGAAGTATCATCCCCAACACTGGAGTGCGGCCTACATCGACAGGAGGATCAGATCTCAGCAGATTTAGATCACCTTTTTGGCACTGGCCGAGGAGGATTCTCCAACCAAAACACTCTCTACAGATTTATTTCTAGGCAAGTAGCTTATTGATTCACTCCATAGACTTGTCTATTAGGGTTTTGACAATTTTACGGATTTTATTCTAGGCCTGGAACCCCCTTTCACCATGATTTCATGCGTTCTGTCTGTGTTTTCACAGATAGGAACTTAACAGGATCATGTGCCATTAAGATCCCTGGTTGGTGGCATACTCCTGTGCCGTTAAGTCATGTTGGCGGCATCCTCTATGCCACCAAGTTCATCGGTTTTGACAGAATGCATGTCTTGATGTTGTGACCTAAATTCCGGATTTCTGAGCATGAGTATGTACTGTAAAAATTCTGTGTGGTTAAGTATGACCAGTAGAATATGCCATGGGATTTTGTGGAACTTTCGTACATTGTACTATTTATTAAAATCCCTGAAATGAATATTAGGCGTTGTTTTAGTATTATTAATTACTGTTACATAGATCCATGTTAAATTAGAGTTTCAGAATTATTCTGTGGATCATATACATATGTCAAGTCACATCATGAATTAGGGCAATTTCTTTTTACTGTGTGAATTATTAGAATTTCTGAAAATAGAACAGTGAACATGAATTTCCTATCTTTAATTCCAAGTAAAATGTATTGTGCCAGAACCATTTCAGCGGCAGAAGAGGAAGATGAAGAAGCTCATGGAAGGTCAGCAATCAGCTGCAAGGTCTTGGATCCTTATTGGGTCTTTTTGTGGTTCTGTGTGGTCGACGACAAGACCATTGTCGTTGACTGGAGTTGACGGCCAGGGTTTGCCGTTGAGTCAGAGTCAGCGTCCAACGATGTGGACGTCTGATGATGAACTCAACGACATGAGATCTGGACGTCAGTCTGTTGGCGATTCAGTTGGCGGCCAGAGATGTTGACGTCAACTAACCAGTCCTGTTGAAATAGGGCAGCCCGAGAGCAGAACCCATCTTTCTCTTTCCTCTCCTTCCCTCCATCTTTGCTTTTCTCCATTTCCGCAGCTTTGTTGATTTGAGCTCGTGAGAAGGCCCTAGATCGTGTGGCAGTGCTTGATCGGGCAGGAAACGCGAGATTTTGGTGTGATTCGCGTGGAGTCTTCGGGGGAATCCGGCGCGATTGGTGGCTGTTTGGGGATTCTTAAGCTTTCTGAGGTAGGGACTTACTCCTACAACCTTCCCCAGCAAACCAGCATGTCCAATTAAGTGAATTGGGGTGCAATCATGGTTTAGGGTTTGGGTTGTATCATGCCGGGATTTTGGATAAATTAGACATCTAGGTGTTAGACTGTTTAGATTTGATGTTCTGGTAGTTCTGATTGATGAGAGGAAGTGTTTCCCTCCATCAGTCGAACTTCTGTTGGGTATTTCTACCCATTGGAACTGATTCGGTTCAGTTGGGCTTTAGGGGACTGAAGATATCAACGTCCACATCTGTTGACGTTGATATCTTCAGGGTGATTAAACGACAAGGTCGATTGCTGTTTAATCAGGATAAACGACATGTGAGTTCCGTTTACCTCTTATTGGCGGCAATCGATGTGGCCGTTAATCTCCTATGTCCCAGCAGACTTAAGTTGTGTGTTTAGAGGCGATTGACATGTAATGTCCGCCCTAATAACACATGTGGGCCAGGCTTAGAGTGTGACTCCGCCTGTGCATAAGAAAGTTGATTGTGGCACGAGGTGTTTACTACTGTACGGGGTTTCAGACGTTGAGTGTGTTCCGTCTGTTGTACGCACGTTGCGTTACCGTGTACCCGTTTCTATTGTGTTACCTAGGCGTGGGTGCGACTCCGTCTAGACGACTAGTGTGTGGTTATCCTCCGCTAGTGAGCCAGGATGTTGAGTGTGACTCTGTCTTGTGCGTACTCCTTGTGGTGGTTTTGATCCGGTCTCCGTGGAGCCCCTTCTCTACCGCTAGGGTCAGCGTAGGGGAAAAACCGGTCGTGGACCAGACGCGAGAGAGAGCGTCTGTAGTGTGCACACGTGGCTGGGGTTGAGAGCCTCTGTGGTGACGGGACGCCGAGCCACAGACCCTAGCTGAGTCCTACTTACTGTGTGGTGTGAGGTGTGTTTACTGAGCCGCGTGGTTTACAGTTTTGTGTGTGGTGCGACGTGTACTTACTTTCAGTTTTTACCTTCTGCACATTAGAACTGTTACCGGTGGGGTTACTTTTCCCAACTGGGTCTCTTTTCTTGAGACTCACTCCCTTCCTTTCAGGTGGGTCTTCGTCGACTCCCGTTCCAGGCGAGTCTAGCCACTCTGGTGTTGGTGCTCCCTAGCTGCAGTGAGTAGTACCTTTTGTTTGTACTTCTGTACTCTGTACTTGCTCAGACTCTGAGTGTATATATTTTGTTCATAGTGGAAATTTTACAGCTTTGCATGGTGTGTATCTTCTTACATATAGTCTCCTCGAACTTTCACTTCCTACCCTTCCGAGCTTGTCTCGTGGGTTAGCGGGTCAGAATTCGGGTTACTGGTTGTTACTGGTAATGCGGATTCTGGGTCGTTACAGATTGGTATCAGAGCCTGGTCTGATGAGATATATATAAGAATACCCATCATGTTCACTCAGAGTTTAAGAGTACAGTTGCAGCTGTAGCTAGCCAACTAACCCGGAGGTAGTTAGTGTATTTATGTGTGTATTTTTGTTTTGTGTGTAGTTCTATGGCACCTAGGCGACGTCCTAGAGAGGGAGTAGCCGAGCAGGAGACTCGTCAGGAGGTTGGAAATGCTCCGCCACCTCAGCAGACGCAGCCTTTGCCACAGGATGCGCATAGTGGTATTGTTCCGCCGCCGCCACCTCCACCTCAGGTAGCTCAGGGATTAGACATGACTCGATTTCTTGTGGGGATGGCTCAGTTTGTTGCTCAGCACCGTGAGGCACCGGTACCCCGGGTGGTACTGGGAGGGTGTTGACGGAGTTTTTGCAGTTTCAGCCTCTTCAGTTTTTTGGGCCAGCCTGATCCAGATGCAGTGCGAGCATGGTTGATGCAGTGGAGCGGACTTTTCGTTCCATGTTGTGTGTTCCCGAGGAGCGAGTGCTGTTAGCCAGTTACCAGTTGCAGGCGCAGGCGTTGACTTGGTGGTCCGCTAAGTGGGAGACTACTTTTCAGTCTCGTCCACTTAGGCAGATTCCGTGGCAGGAGTTTGTCGTTTCTTTTGAGAGAGCCTTCGTCCTACTTACGTCCGGACGGAGAGGTTGTACCAGTTCCTGGACATGCAGCAGAGGGACTCTACTGTGGTGCAGTACAGGGCCAGATTTGTGGAGCTAGGGCGTTATGCTCCGCAGATTAGGGAGATGAGGGTCTGAGGACTCAGCAGTTTGTGAGAGGCTTGAGGCCAGAGCTCAGACAAGCGTTGATAGTTGCTCGTGTCACAGACTTGGACGCGGCCTATCAGACAGCGGCAGCGTTGGAGGCAGATACCTTACGGACTCGTGCTCGTAGCGCAGAGGTTCAAGCGCAGGTAGTTACTTCTCATCCTCACCAGCAGCAGGGTAGTGTGCAGACGACCCCGAGGACTGCGTCTTCCTACGCGTCCACTTCTACTAGGACGACGGCGAAGTTAGGATCTCGGAGGAAGTTTCGGCGTGATAGGAGGCAGGCAGAGCAGAGGCAGCAGTCGGTGGGAGTGTTCAGCAGCCGACAGGTCAGCCTTCACAGCAGGTACAGCGTACTTTTGCTGGGCAGTGTTACTGGTGTGACCAGATGGGTCAGATGGCGCGAGATTGTCCTTTGTTACCTCGTGTGCCGCAGCAGCAGACTCAGACTCAGCCCCGAGTGCAGCAGCAGCACAGCACGTCAGCAGAGGGAGGTTCTGGAGGGTCGAGAGGTAGAGGTCGTGTTACCCACTTGACTCGTGCAGACGCGGAGACAGCTCACCTGGTGGAAGGTACTGTTTCATTTTGGTTGTACAGCTAGAGTTTTGTTTGATTCCGGTGCCTCTCACTCTTTTGTGTCCAAGGACTTTTTAGACTCCCTTGGAGATTGAGTTCCGGAGAGTCTGTTGAGTTGGCAGTAGAGTTGCCGACAGGGGACTTTGTCCTTACGTCCTACTATCTCGAGGAGGTACCTGTGCAGTTGCAGGATCAAGGTTGTCAGCTCGTCTATTTGCCTTGCAGTTACATGATTATGATGATTTTGGGCATGGACTGGTTAGAGCGGTATGGTGCAGTGATGGATTGCCGGAAGAAGAGGTGCACTTGCGGATACCTGGAGCAGCGGCGTTCTACTTCCAGGGGATCGTATCTCTTACTTCTCGATTTTTAGTTTCTGCTTTGAGGGCAGGGAGGTTACTTGCTTGGTTGTCAGGGTTTCCTAGTTTCTGCGTGACTCTTGACCAGATTGCCTCGGGAGTGGAGACATTCCCGTAGTGTGTGTTTCCGATGTTTTTCCGGAAGAGTTGCCTGGTCTACCACCAGAGAGAGATTGAGTTTACTGTAGAGTTGGTTCCTGGCACTTTACCTTTTGTTCAGGCACCGTACCGTAAGGCACCAGCGGAGTTGAGGGAGTTGAAAAGGCAGCTTGAGGAGTTGTTGGAGAAGGGCTATATTCGTCCTAGCTTTTCTCTGTGGGGGTCACCTGTTTTGTTTGTCCGGAAGAAGGATGGTAGCCTGAGATTGTGTATCGATTATAGGAAGCTAAATCAAGTGACCATCAAGAATAGGTATCCTTTTCCTAGGATTGATGATCTCTTTGATCAGCTTCAGTCTGCTCGTGTCTTCTCGAAGATTGACTTGAGATCGGGCTACTATCAGTTGCGGATTAGAGATTCTGACATTGAGAGGACTGCTTTTCGGACCAGATATGGACACTTTGAGTTTTTGGTGATGCCGTTTGGGCTCACCAATGCTCCAGCGGCCTTCATGGATCTGATGCACCGGGTGTTCCACCAGTTCTTGGACCGGTTTGTCGTAGTGTTTGTTGATGACATTCTGGTGTACTCCACTTCAGAGGAGGAGCACGCCGAGCACCTGAGGATCGTGTTGCAGACTTTGCGAGAGCACCAGTTGTATGCCAAACTTAGTAAGTGTGAGTTTTGGCTACAACAGGTTCACTTTTTGGGGCACGTGATCTCAGGTGAGGGAGTTTCTGTAGATCCTGCGAAGGTTGAGGCAGTTTTGCAGTGGGAGAGTCCCAGATCTGTGTCTGAGATTCGTATTTTCTGGGTTTGGCAGGTTACTACCGCAGGTTTGTTCGAGATTTTTCTCAGGTTGCTGCACCCTTGACTCGGTTGACGAGAAAGGGAGTTCCGTTTTTGTGGTCGGAACAGTGTGAGCAGAGCTTCATAGAGTTGAAGCGACTGCTTAAGTCGGCGCCAGTTCTTGCCTTACCTTCAGGTGAGGAGGGTTTTGAGGTTTGCACAGATGCTTCAGGTGTTGGTTGGGTGCGGTCTTGATGCAGCAGGGCCGAGTGGTGGCTTATGCGTCTCGCCAGCTTAAGCCCCACGAGGAGAGTTACCCGACCCACGACCTAGAGCTTGCAGCTGTGGTGTTTACTTTGCGGATTTGGCGTCTTTACCTGTACGGAGTGAGTTTTGTAGTCCGTACCACCACCAGAGCTTGAGATATGTGTTTTCTCAGAGGGATCTGAATATGCGGCAGCGTCGATGGATGGAATATCTGAAAGACTATGATTTCAGTATTGAGTATAAGCCTGGAAAGGCGAATGTAGTTGCAGATGCCTTGAGTAGGAAGGCACAGATGAGTCATCTGATGCTTAGAGAGTGGCAGTTGTGGCAGTCTGCGACAGAGGGGTCTTTCAGAGTTTCGTCTAGTCATCGTCAGATTGTATTGGGCAGTTTGTTAGCAGCTCCCCAGTTGTGAGACAGGTTGCTGAGGCTTAGCAGCAGATCCCGAGTTGTGCAGTGTGTTTGCTTCTTCCAGAGGTTGAGCTTGGCGAGGACGGGACTGTTAGGTTCCGAGATAGATTCTATGTACCTGTTGAGGAGTCTATCAGGAGAGTTGTATTGCAGGAGGCACATGGTTCCAGGTACTCTATTCATCCAGGAGCGACCAAGATGTACCACAGGTTGAGGCGTCAGTTTTGGTGGCCTGGGATGAAGAGAGACATAGCGGCTTTTGTTGCTAGGTGTTTGGTCTGTCAGCAGGTGAAGGCCGAACATCAGCGTCCAGGAGGACTTGTGCAGCCGTTAGAGATTCCGATGTGGAAGTGGGACCACGTGACGACTGACTTTGTTTGTGGTTTGCCGAGGACAGCTGGAGGTTTTGACAGCATTTAGGTTCTTGTAGACAGATTGATGAAGACTGCCAGATTCTTGCCTGTCAGGACTAGTTGGGGTGTGAGTCGGTTGGCCGCGTTGTACGTAGAGCGGATTGTTCCTTTGCATGGAGTGCCGATCTCTATTGTGTCAGACAGGGATCCTCACTTCACTTCTGGGTTCTGGCCCAGTTTCCAGAGAGCTTTGGGGACAGAGTTGCTTTTAGTTCCGCCTACCACCCTCAGTCAGACGGTCAGTCAGAGCGAACTATCCAGACTTTGGAGGTCATGCTTAGAGCTTGTTGTCTAGAGTGGCAGGGGTCGTGGACAGCCACTTAGCGTTAGTCGAGTTCGCATATATAATAGTTATCACTCTAGTATCGGTTTGGCACCATATGAGGCTTTGTACGGACGACCGTGTCGCACTCCTCTTGACTGGTTCGAGGTTGGCGAGCGTGTTGTCACAGGGCCAGAGTTGGTTCAGCAGTCAGTTGAGGTAGTCCAGCTTGTGAGACAGAGGCTTCAGTCAGCTCAGAGTCGGCAGAAGAGTTATGCAGATCAGCGCAGGCGACCGCTCGAGTTTCAGGTAGGAGACCAGGTGTTTGTTCGTGTGTCTCCTATGAAGGGAGTGGTGAGGTTCGGTAAGCGTGGAAAATTAAGTCCTCGCTTTATTGGGCCTTTACCATTACTGAGCGTGTCGGAGGTTTGGCGTACAGACTTGAGCTTCCGTCAGAGTTGGCAGCAGTCCACGACGTGTTTCACGTGTCGATGTTTCGGAGGTACCTTTCCGATGTGTCTCACGTTCTGCAGAGTGCAGAGTGGTCTGAGGTGACTCCAGTGTTGACTGTACCAGAGTTTCCATTGCACATTGAGGATCGCCGAGTTCAGAGGTTGAGGAACAAGGCTATCCCTTTAGTTCGTGTTGCGTGGCAACGGCACTCCGGTGGTGAGTCGACATGGGAGCGGGAAGACGAAATGCGCGAGCAGTTTCCTTACCTCTTTGGTGAGTCTTCTTTCCTTGTGTTGTTTGAATTTTGAGGGCAAAATTCCTTAAGGGGGGAGGCTGTAAGGTCTTGATCCTTATTGGGTCTGTTTGTGGTTCTGTGTGGTCGACAACAAGACCATTGTCGTTGACTGGAGTTGACGGCCAGGGTTTGCCGTTGAGTCAGAGTCAGCGTCCAACGATGTGGACGTCTGATGATGAACTCAACGACATGAGATCTGGACGTCAGTCTGTTGGCGGTTCAGTTGGCGGCCAGAGATGTTGACGTCAACTAACCAATCTTGTTGAAATAGGGCAGCCCGAGAGCAAAACCCATCTTTCTCTTTTCCTCTCCTTCCCTCCATCTTTGCTTTTCTCCATTTCCGCAGCTTCTGTTGGGTGATTTGAGCTCGTGAGAAGGCCCTAGATCGTGTGGCAGTGCTTGATCGGGCAGGAAACGCGAGATTTTGGTGTGATTCGCGTGGAGTCTTCGGGGGAATCCGGCGCGATTGGTGGCTGTTTGGGGATTCTTAAGGCTTTCTGAGGTAGGGACTTAACTCCTACAACCTTCCCCAGCAAACCAGCATGTCCAATTAAGTGAATGGGGTGCAAATCATGTTTTAGGGTTTGGGTTGTATCATGCCGGGATTTTGGATAAATTAGACAATCTAGGTGTTAGACTGTTTAGATTGATGTTCTGGTAGTTCTGATTGATGAGAGGAAGTGTTTCCCTCCATCAGTCGAACTTCTGTTGGGTATTTCTACCCATTGGAACTGATTCGGTTCAGTTCTGGATTTAGGGGACTGAAGATATCAACGTCCACATCTGTTGACATTGAGATCTTCAGGGGTGATTTAAACGACAAGGTCGATTGCCGTTTAATCAGGATAAACGACATGGTGAGTGCCGTTTACCTCTTATTGGCGGCAATCGATGTGGCCGTTAATCTCCTATGTCCCAGCAGACTTAAGTTGTGTGTTAGAGGCGATTGACATGTATTGTCCGCCCTAATAACACATGTGGGCCAGGCTTAGAGTGTGACTCCGCCTGTGCATAAGAATAGTTGATTGTGGCACGAGGTGTTTACTACTGTACGCGTTTTCAGACGTTGAGTGTGTTCCGTCTGTTGTACGCACGTTGCGTTACCGTGTACCCGTTTCTGTTGTGTTACCTAGGCGTGGGTGCGACTCCCTCTAGACGACTAGTATGTGTTTCCTCCGCTAGTGAGCCAGGATGTTGAGTGCGACTTGTCCTGTGTGTACTCCTTGTGGTGGTTTTGAGCTGGTCTCCCTGGAGCCCCTTCTCTACCGCTAGGGTCAAGCGTAGGGGAAAAACCAGTCGTGGACCAGACGCGAGAGAGAGCGTCTGTAGTGTGCACACGTGGCTGGGGTTGAGAGCCTCTGTGGTGACGGGACGCCGAGCCACAGACCCTAGCTGAGTCCTACTTACTGTGTGTGTGTGAGTGTGTGTTTACTGAGCCGTGTGGTTTACAGTTTTGTGTGTGGTGCGACGTGTACTTACTTTCAGTTTTTACCGTCCGCACATTAGAACTGTTACCGGTGGGGTTACTTTTCCTACTCGGTCTCTTTTCTTGAGACTCACTCCCTTCCCTTTCAGGTGGGTCTTCGTCGACTCCCGTTCAGGCGAGTCTAGCCACTCTGGTGTTGGTGCTCCCTAGCTACAGTGAGTAGTACCTTTTTGTTGTACTTCTGTACTCTGTACTTGCTCAGACTCTGAGTTGTATATATTTTGTTCATAGTGGAATTTTACAGCTTTGCATGGTGTGTATCTTCTTACATATAGTCTCCTCGAACTTTCACTTCCTACCCTTCCGAGCTTGTCTCGTGGGTTAGCGGGTCAGAATTCGGGTTACTGGTGTTACTGGTAATGCGGATTCTGGGTCGTTACATCAGCTATGGTACCAGCAGAACCAGCATCGCAAAAGTAGCTCGGTACGGCAGCGAGAAGCCCGTATGTGTGCATTGCGGCAAGCGCCACTGCGGCGGAGTCATGTGTGGGATGAGGTCGGGACGATGTCTTAAGTGTGGCAGCAAGGGCAGCCAGATTGAGGAATGTCCGAATCAGAAGAAGAAGTTCATTCCTCAAGATGTCGGCAGTAAGAAGTCAAGCACCAGCTAAGTGACTGGAAGCAACACCGACGATGCCACCGCAGGTACATGATCTGATCTTCGAGGATGAAGATCTTTTTAAGGGGGAGAGGGTGTGAGGCCCCCGAATTTTATGCAATTAATACTATTTTTTTGGTGTAAATTATAAATAATTACTCACTTATGGCATGAGTATAATAAACATTATTTGTGTGTGTATATTATATTTATTTATTCTGTACAAAGTGACTTTAAATCATGTAATACATGTGGTATGTAATTATTGTTAATATTCTTGTAAGGCACACAAGGATTTTGTACATGTAATATAGATTTAAATGTGTGTACATTATCAAATTTTGAAGTACATAGTATATCTATTTAAATCCATGCATGTTGTACGAAATTATGTTGTGTGCATGTAAATATGTATGTGTTTAACTTTGTACATATGATATCTACTTATTTCAGTACCCATTAAATGGTTTATGATGTGATTGTGCAACTGTTTTGAGGTATATGTCTATTCTGGCCGAAATGCACTGTTGGCGGCAATATCCTGTGCCGCTGACTGCATCTTGGCGTCCAGCTCGATGGACGCCTACATCCTTTTTGGCGGCACTAGAGGTGGACGCCTATTGCTCCAGCTGTGTGCATTTTTAGATCTAGAAATGGTTGTGGTTTTGTCAGGTTTTGGTTTAGGAAAGTTGCCCATCGGTTAGATCACCTACCCTAATGCGTGCACGACCCCTTAGGTTCTATAAAAGCACCCCTTTTAGACGGATTAGGTTCTTTTGGATCTCTTGAGGAACCCTAGAAAAACCTGAGCGAAAACCCAACTTGGAGAGCTTTGATCCGGCGGTTGTGTGCATCTCCAGGCGTTCTTCTTTGACTGGGAGCTAGACCTTGGATAGAAGTATCATTCCCAACACTGGAGTGCTGCCTACATCGACAGGAGGATCAGATCTCAGCGGATTTAGATCACCTTCTTGGCATTGGCTGAGGAGTGCTTCTCCAACCAAAACATCTCACTACGGATTTATTTCCAGGCAAGTAGCTTATTGATTCACTCCATAGACTTGTCTATTAGGGTTTTGACAATTTGAAGGATTTTATTCTAGGCCTGGAACCCCCTTTCACTATGATTTGATGCTTTCAGTCTGTGTTTTCACAGACAGGAACTTAACGACAGGATCATGTGCCGTTAGGATCCCTAGTTGGCGGCATACTCTTGTGCTGTTAAGTCATGTTGGCGGCAGCCTCTATGCCGCCAAGTTCATCGGTTTTGACAGAATGCATGTCTTGATGTTGTGACGTAAATTCCAGACTTCTGAGCATGAGTATGTACTGTAAAAATTCTGTGTGGTTAAGTATGACCAGTAGAATATGCCATGGGATTTTGGGGAACTTTCGTACATTGTACTATTTATTAAAATCCTTGAAATGAAATATTAAGCATTATTTTAGTCTTATTAATTAATGTTACATAGATCCATGTTAAATTAGAGTTTTAGAAAATTTTTGTGGATCTTATACATATGTCAGGTCACATCATGAAATTAGGGCAAATTTCTTTTTACTGTGTGAATTATTAGAATTTCTGAAAATAGAACAGTGAACATGAATTTCCAATCTTTAATTCCAAGTAAAATGTATTGTGCCAGAACCATTTCAGCGGCAGAAGAGGAAGATGAAGAAGCTCATGGAAGGTCAGCAATCAGCTATGGTACCAGCAGAACCAGCATCGCAATAAGTAGCTTCGGCAGGCAGCGAGAAGCCCGTATGTGTGCATTGCGGCAAGCGCCACTGCGGAGTCATGTGTTGGATGAGGTCGGGACGATGTCAAGTGTGGCAGCAAGGATCATCGGATTAGAGAATGTCCGAATCAGAAGAAGAAGTTCATTCCTCAAGATGTCCCGGCAGTAAGAAGTCAAGCACCGGTCTAAGTTGACTGGAAGCAACACCGACGATGCCACCGCAGGTACATGATCTGATCTTCGAGGACGAAGATCTTTTTGAGGGGGAGAGGGTGTGAGGCCCCCGAATTTTATGCAATTAATGCTATTTTTTGGTGTAAATTATAAATAATTACTCACTTATGTGCATGAGTA
>JACBKR010000713.1:0-66059 GCA_014218235.1 Colocasia esculenta
AATTCGGGAATCCAAATCGGATTCCGTCAGTCCGCGCACGTCATTTAACCCACCCGGTCGTGTCGGAGTGAAGGCACACCGATCACATCTCTATTGGGAATTTTGGACCCCTAGTTTGTGTGTTTTGACTGCCTAGACTCGGGTTTTTGAGATCCGTCATTTCAACCGCCCAACCTAATCCCTGAATCCAATCAGATTCCGTCAGTTCGCACACGTCAATTTAACCCACCCGGTCGTGTCGGAGAGAGAGGCACACCGATCAGATCTCTATTTGGGATTTTGGATGCCCGGTTGTGTGTTTTGACCCCCTACACTCGGGTTTTTTAAGATCCGTCATTTCAACGCCCAACGCAATCCGAAAATCCAATCGGATTCCGTCTGTTCGCACACGTCAATTTAACCCACCCGGTCGTGTGGCAGCGAACGGCAAACCGATCAGACTTCTCTTTGGGATTCTGGACCCTAGGGTTGTGTGTCAAACCCCTTAGACTCGGGTTTTTTTAGATCCGTCATTTCAACGCCCCACCCAATTCGGGAATCCAAATCGGATTCCGTCAGTCCGCACATGTCATTTTAACCCACCCGGTCGTGTCGGAGTGAAAGGCACACCGATCAGATCTCTATTGGGAATTTTGGACCCCTAGGTTGTGTGTTTTGACCCCCTAGACTCGGGTTTTTTGAGATCCGTCATTTCAACGCCCAACCAATCGAAAATCCAATCGGATTCCGTCAGTTCGCACACGTCAATTTAACCACCCGGTCGTGTCACACGCGAACGACCCCCCGGGTTGGCATCCCATAGACTCGGTTTTTTTAGATCCATCATTTCAACGCCCCACCCAATCCGGGATTCCAAATCGGATTCCGTCAGTTCACACACGTCAATGTTAGCTGGAAGGCCATTTGCAGGCCGAAATCTGAAGGCGGGCAGGGTCTTAGGAGACTCAAAGATTGGAACCTTGCTTGTGCTACAAAGAACTTATGGGATATTCTTCAGCATTCCAAATCCTTATGGGCTACTTGGGTTCAGGAAAGATACTTGAAAAAGAATTCCATATGGTGTCTGCATCCAAACCATACTATACTTTCTGCCGCGTGGAAAGGTATTCTTACTCAAAGGCACTGGATCCTCAGATATATCAGCTACAATGTGGGAAAGGACAGCAATATAAGCTTCTTTTATGACCCTTGGATTGAGGGGAAAAGTATCTTTATGCTTGTTGGAGATCGCCTGAGACAGCAGCTAGCCCTTCCAAAGGATGTAACTTGCTCACAATTTATGACCAATGGCCGGTTGGCTCTTCCTCTCCCTACTTCAACTGATATGTTCAATCTTTGGCCTATTATCACTAATGTTCCATCCAAGATGCTGATGAGATCAGTTGGAATCAAGGAACCTTTTCTGTAAAGAGTGCTTGGGACTCTATCTGTGAGCAATATCAAAAAGTAGGATGGACGCCTGGGTGTGGAAAGGGCCAACTATTCAGAAATTCTCCCTCACTTGTTGGCAGGCCATAATGCACAAACTCCCAACTATTAATAATTTGCGGAAGCGGGGTTTTATCATTGCTAGTAGATGTACTCTTTGCTATGAAGCTGAGGAAGATGAGGATTATAATTCTTTCGTTGTCCTTACTCCATATCTGTCTGGGGAGAGATCATTCAGCGCTTGAACATTACAAGACGGCCTCACCAAAATATTCTTCAAGAGATGCACGCCCTCAGATCTAGTTTCAAAACTGACGGGTTTGGGACTTCTTTAGCCCGCCTTCTGTTTAGAGCTTGTATTTGGTGATATGGAAAGAAAGATGCACTAGAATTTTTGAAGACATCAGCACTTCTCCCATTCATACTACTTTCTCCATTATCGAGGATGTTAGGAGCTGTTTGGAGGCACTCATTCTGGCCTTGTCCTCTCGGTCGGTCTAAGAAGCTTTGCGAGAACTTCCATATTAATCTGAATAAGCAAATGTAAACTCCCTGTTGGAGTTCTTTTCTTTATGATGATATGGCATCGGCTGTGGTGTCATGATCCTCATTTTCTTATTCATGACTAATAGGTTTCCCTACCTTTAGTCTTCTTGTACTTTGAGTTCTTTACTCTTTTCATTTAATTAATTCATTTCTCGTTGACCGATCAAAAAAAAAAAAAAACCCACCCGGTCGTGTCGGAGTGAACGGCACGCCGATCAGATCCCAATTTGAGATTTTGAACCCCCGGGTTGTATGTTTTGACCCTTTAGACTAGTTTTTTTTTAGATCCGTCATTTCAATGCCCAACCCAATCCGGGAATCCAAATCGGATTACGTCAGTTCGCACACGTCAATTAACCCACCCGTCGTGTGTCGGAGCAAACGACATGCCGATCAGATCCCTATTTGGGGTTTGGACCCCCGGGTTGTGTTTTGACCCTTTAGACTCAGGTTTTTTTTAGATCCTCATTTTCAATGCCCAACCCAATCCGGGAATCCAAATCGGATTCCGTCAGTTCGCACACGTCAAATTAACCCCCCCGGTCGTGTCGGAGTGAACTGCACAGCGATCAGATCTCTATTTGGGATTCTGGACCCCCCGGGCTATGTGTTTTGACCCCTAGACTCGGGTTTTTTCAGATCCATCATTTCAACGCCCAACCCAATCCGAGAATCCAAATCGGATTCCGTCAGTTCGCACACGTCAATTTAACCCACCCGGTCGGTCGGAGTGAACGACATGCCCATAAAGCCTCTATTTGGGATTTTAGACCCCCGGGTTGTGTGTTTTGACCCCTAGCCTCAAGTTTTATAGATCCGTCATTTCAACGCCCAACCCAATCCGGGAATCCAAATCAGATTCCGTCAGTTCGCACACGTCAATTTAACCCACCCGGTCGTGTCGAAGTGAGAGGCACACCGATCAGATCTCTATTTGAGATTTTGGACCCGCAGGTTGTAGTTTTGACCCCTAGACTCGGTTTTTTGAGATCCGTCATTTCAACGCCCAACGCAATCCGAAAATCCAATCGGATTCCGTCAGTTCGCACACGTCAATTTAATCCACCCGGTCGTGTGGCAGCGAACGGCACACCGATCAGACCTCTCTTGGGATTCTGGACCCTCGGGTTGTGTGTCAAACCCCTTAGACTCGGGTTTTTTTAGATCCGTCATTTCAACGCCCCACCCAATCCGGGAATCCAAATCGGATTCCGTCAGTCCGCACACGTCATTTAACCCACCGGTCGTGTCGAAGTGAAAGGCACACCGATCAAATCTCTATTTTGGATTTTGGACCCCTAGGTTATGTGTTTTGACCCCTAGACTCGGGTTTTTTGAGATCCGTCATTTAAACGCCCAACCAAATCTGAAAATCCAAATCGGATTCCGTCAGTTCGCACACGTCAATTTAACCCACCCAGTCGTGTCACAGCGAACGACCCCCCGGGTTGGCAGCCCATAGACTCGAGTTTTTATACATCCGTCATTTCAACGCCCATCCCAATCCGGGATTCCAAATCGGATTCCGTCAGTTCACACACGTCAATTTAACCCACCCGGTCGTGTCGGAGTGAACGACACGCCGATCTGATCCCAATTTGAGATTTTGAACCCCCGGGTTGTATGTTTTGACCCTTTAGACTAGTTTTTTTTAGATCCGTCATTTCAATCCCAACCCAATCCGGGAATCCAAATCGATTCCGTCAGTTCGCACACGTCAATTTGACCCACTCGGTCGTGTCGGAGCAAACGACATGCCGATCAGATCCCTATTTGGGGTTTTGGACCCCCGGGTTGTGTGTTTTGACCCTTTAGACTCAAGTTTTTTTTAGATCGTTATTTCATTTCAATGCCCAACCTCCGGGAATCCAAATCGGATTCCATTAGTTCGCACACGTCACAATTAACCCACCCGGTCGTGTCGGAGTGAACGGCATAGCGATCAGATCTCTATTTGGGATTTTGGACCCCCGGGCTGTGTGTTTTGACCCCTTAGACTCGGGTTTTTTCAGATCCGTCATTTTAACGCCCAACCCAATCCGGGAATCCAAATCGGATTCCGTCATTCGCACACGTCAATTTAACCCACCGGTCGTGTCGGAGTGAACGGCATGCCGATCAAACCTCTATTTGGGATTTTAGACACACGGGTTGTGTGTTTTGACCCCTTAGCCTCAAGTTTTTATAGATCCGTCATTTCAACGCCCAACCCAATCTGTGAATCCAATCAGATTCTGTCAGTTCGCACACGTCAATTTAACCCACCCGGTCGTGTCGGAGTGAGAGGCACACCGATCAGATCTCTATTTGGGATTTTGGACCCCCAGGTTGTGTGTTTTGACCCCTAGACTCGGTTTTTTTAGATCCGTCATTTCAACGCCCACGCAATCCGAAAATCCAATCGGATTCCGTCTGTTCGCACACGTCAATTTAACCCACCCGGTCGTGTGGCAGCGAACGGCAAACCGATCAGACTTCCTTTGGGATTCTGGACCCTAGGGTTGTGTGTCAAACCCCTTAGACTCGGGTTTTTTTAGATCCGTCATTTCAACGCCCCCCAATTCGGGAATCCAAATCGGATTCCGTCATCCGCACATGTCATTTAACCCACCCGGTCGTGTCGGAGTGAAAGGCACACCGATCAGATCTCTATTGGGAATTTTGGACCCCTAGGTTGTGTGTTTTGACCCCCTAGGCTCGGTTTTTTGAGATCCGTCATTTCAACGCCCAACCAAATCTGAAAATCCAAATCGGATTCCGTTAGTTCGCACACGTCAATTTAACCCACCCGTCGTGTCACAGCGAACGACCCCCCGGGTTGGCATCCCATAGACTCGGGTTTTTTTAGATCCGTCATTTCAACGCCCCACCCAATTTGGGATTCAAATCGGATTCCGTCAGTTCACACACGTCAGTTTAACCCACCGGTCGTGTCGGAGTGAACGGCACGCCGATCATATCCCAATTTGAGATTTTGAACCCCGGGTTGTATGTTTTGACCCTTTAGAATAGTTTTTTTTAGATCCATCATTTCAATGCGCACCCAATCCGGGAATCCAAATCGGATTCCGTCATTCGCACACATCAATTTAACCCACCCGTCGTGTCACAGCGAACGACCCCCCGGGTTGGCATCCCCTAGACTCGGGTTTTTTTAGATCCGTCATTTCAACGCCCCCACCCATTTGGGATTCCAAATCGATTCCGTCAGTTCACACACGTCAGTTTAACCCACCGGTCGTGTCGGAGTGAACGGCACGCCGATCAATATCCCATTTGAGATTTTGAACCCCGGGTTGTATGTTTTGACCCTTTAGAATAGTTTTTTTTAGATCCATCATTTCAATGCGCAACCCAATCCGGAATCCAAATCGGATTCCGTCAGTTCGCACACATCAATTTAACCCACCCGGTCGTGTCGGAGCAAACGACATGCCGATCAATCCCTATTGGGGTTTTGGACACCGGTGTGTGTGTTTTGACCCTTTAGACTCAGGTTTTTTTTAGATCCGTCATTTCAATGCCCAACCCAATCCGGAATCCATATCGGATTCCGTCAGTTCGCACACGTCAAATTAACCCACCCGTTCGTGTCGGAGTGAACGGCACAGCGATCAGATCTCTATTTGGGATTTTGGACCCCCGGGCTGTGTGTTTTGACCCCTTAAACTCGGGTTTTTTCAGATCCGTCATTTCAACGCCCAACCCAATCCGGGAATCCAAATCGGATTCCGTCAGTTCGCACACGTCAATTTAACCCACCGGTCGTGTCGGAGTGAACGGCATGCCGATCAAACCTCTATTTGGGATTTAAGACCCCCGGGTTTGTGTTTTGACCCCTTAGCCTCAGGTTTTTATAGATCTGTCATTTGAACTCCCAACCCAATCCGTAAATCGAAATCAGATTCCGTCATTTCGCACACGTCAATTTAACCCGCCCGGTCGTGTTGGAGTGAGAGGCACACCGATCAAATCTCTATTTGGGATTTTGGACCCCCAGGTTGTGTGTTTTGACCCCTAGACTCGGGTTTTTTGAGATCCGTCATTCCAACGCACAACGCAATCCGAAAATCCAATAGGATTCCGTCAGTTCGCACACGTCAATTTAACCCACCCGGTCGTGTGGCAGCGAACGGCACACCGATCAGACCTCTCTTTGGATTCTGGACCCTCGGTTGTGTGTCAAACCCCTTAGACTCGGGTTTTTTTAGATCCGTCATTTCAACGCCCCACCCAATTCGGGAATCCAAATCGGATTCCGTCAGTCCGCACACGTCATTTTAACCCACCCGGTCGTGTCGGAGTGAAAGGCACCCGATCAGATCTCTATTGGGATTTTGGACCCAGGCTTGTGTTTTGACCCCTAGACTCGGGTTTTTTGAGATCCGTCATTTCAACGCCCAACCAAATTTGAAAATCAAATCGGATTCCGTCAGTTCTCACACGTCAATTTAACCCCACCCCGGTCGTGTCACAGCGACGACCCCCCGGTTGGCATCCCATAGACTCGGGTTTTTTTAGATCCGTCATTCAACGCCCCACCCAATCCGGGATTCCAAATCGGATTCCGTCAGTTCACACATGTCAATTTAACCCACCCGGTCGTGTCGGAGTGAACGGCACGCGATCAGATCCCAATTTGAGATTTTGAACCCCCGGGTTGTATGTTTTGACCTTTTAGACAGTTTTTTTTAGATCCGTCATTTCAATGCCCAACCCAATCTGGGAATCCAATCGGATTCCGTCAGTTCGCACACGTCAAATTAACCCCCCGGTCGTGTCGGAGTGAACGGCACAGCGATCAGATCTCTATTTGGATTTTGGACACCCGGGCTACATGTTTTGACCCCTTAGACTCAGTTTTTTGAGATCCGTCATTTCAACGCCCAACCCAATCTGGGAATCCAAATCAGATTCCGTCAGTTCGCACACGTCAATTTAACCCACCCGGTCGTGTCGAGTGAACGGCATGCCGATCAAACCTCTATTTGGGATTTTAGACCCGTGTTGTGTGTTTTGACCCCTAGACTCAGGTTTGTATAGATCCGTCATTTCAACGCCCAACCCAATCCGTGAATCCAAATCAGATTCCGTCAGTTCGCCACGTCAATTTAACCCACCCGGTCGTGTCGGAGTGAGAGGCAACTGATCAGATCGTTATTTGGCTGCTGCTGCGCATCTTTGGATAGTCTTCTCCACCATTCCAGCATGGAGCATAAAAGGATTTGGGTGAAAACTCTGTTATGTAACTCCTTATTCCATAGTCTACGGATTGTGTAGTCATGGAATAGCTTTATTGAAGTTTTTCAGCTTTCTTTTACTAGATTGTAGTTTGGTGGAGTGAGAACATTCCTCCCCTTTGGGGTAGGGGTGCACTCTCCTGAACTCATCTAGTAGTCTTGTACCTCTGGTCATGACTTGTATGACCAAAGGATCTGTAATTTATTCATTATTAATACCATTTCTTACTTACCGAAAAAAAAAAATCAATATTTGGGATTTTGGACCCCCAGGTTGTTTGTTTTGACCCCCTAGACTCGGGTTTTTTGAGATCCGTCATTTCAACGCCCAACGCAATCCGAAAATCCAATCGGATTCTGTCAGTTCGCACACGTCAATTTAACCCACCCGGTCGTGTGTCAGCGAACGGCACACCGATCAGACCTCTCTTTGGGATTCTGGACCCTAGGGTTGTGTGTCAAACCCCTTAGACACGAGTTTTTTTAGATCCGTCATTTCAACTCCCCACCCAATTCGGGAATCCAAATCGGATTCCGTCAGTCCGCACACGTCATTTTAACCCAGCCGGTCGTGTCGGAGTGAAAGGCACACCGGTCAAATCTCTATTGGGGATTTTGGACCCCTAGGTTGTGTGTTTTGATCTCCTAGACTCGGGTTTTTTGAGATCCGTCATTTCAACGGCCAACCTAATCGGAAAATCCAATCGGATTCCGTCAGTTCGCACACGTCAATTTAACCCACCCGTCGTGTCACAGCGAACGACCCCGCGGGTTGGCATCCCATAGACTCGGGTTTTTTTAGATCCGTCATTTCAACGCCCCACCCAATCCGGGATTCCAAATCGGATTCCGTCAGTTCACACACGTCAATTTAACCCACCGGTCGTGTCGGAGTGAACGGCACGCCGATCATATCCCATTTCAAATTTTGAACCCCCGGGTTGTATGTTTGACCCTTTAGACTAGTTTTTTTTAGATCCATCATTTCAATGCCCAACCCCATCCGGAATCCAAATCGGATTCCGTCAGTTCGCACACGTCAAATTAACCCACCGGTCGCGTCGGAGTGAACGGCACAGCGATCAGATCTCTATTTGGGATTTTGGACACCCGGGTTGTATGTTTTGACCTTAGACTCGGGTTTTTTTGATCCGTCATTTCAACGCCCAACCCAATCTGGGAATCCAAATCAGATTCCGTCAGTTCGCACACGTCAATTTAACCCACCCGGTCGTGTCGGAGTGAACGGCATGCCGATCAAACCTCTATTTGGGATTTTAACCCCCGGTGTGTGTTTTGACCCCTTAGACTCAGGTTTTTATAGATCCATCATTTCAATACCCAACCCAATCCGTGAATCCAAATCAGATCCGTCAGTTTGCACACGTCAATTTAACCCACCCGGTCGTGTCGGAGTGAGAGGCAAACCCATCAGATCGCTATTTGGGATTTTGGACCCCCAGGTTGTTTGTTTTGACCCCCTAGACTCGGGTTTTTTGAGATCCGTTATTTCAACGCCCACGCAATCTGAAAATCCAATCGGATTCCGTCAGTTCGCACACGTCAATTTAACCCACCCGGTCGTGTGGCAGCGAACGGCACACCGATCAGACCTCTCTTAGGATTTTGGACCTAGGGTTGTGTGTCAAACCCCTTAGACTCGGGTTTTTTTAGATCCGTCATTTCAACGCCCCACCCAATTCGGGAATCCAAATCAGTTTCCGCCAGTCCGCGCACGTCATTTTAACCGACCGGTCGTGTCGGAGTGAAAGGCACACCGATCAGATCTCTATTGGGAATTTTGGACCCCTAGGTTGTGTGTTTTGACCCCCTAGACTCGGGTTTTTTGAGATCCGTCATTTCAACGCCCAACCAAATCTGAAAATCCAAATCGGATTCCGTCAGTTCGCACACGTCAATTTAACCCACCCGGTCGTGTCACAGCGAACGACCCCCGGGTTGGCATCCCATAGACTCGAGGTTTTATACATCCGTCATTTCAACGCCCCACCCAATCCGGGATTCCAAATCGGATTCCGTCAGTTCACACGTCAATTTAACCCACCCGGTCGTATCGGAGTGAACGGCACGCCGATCAGATCCCAATTTCAGATTTTTAACCCCCAGGTTGTATGTTTTGACCCTTTAGACTAGTTTTTTTTAGATCCGTCATTTCAATGCCCCCCAATCCGGGAATCCAAATCGGATTCCGTCAGTTCGCACACGTCAATTTAACCCACCCGGTCGTGTCGGAGCAAACGACATGCCGATCAGATCCCTATTTGGGGTTTTGGACCCCGGGTTGTGTGTTTTGACCCTTTAGACTCTGGTTTTTTTTAGATCCGTCATTTCAATGCCCAACCCAATCGGGAATCCAAATCGGATTCGTCAGTTCGCACACGTCAAATTAAACCCACCGGTCGTGTCGGAGTGAACTGCACAGCGATCAGATCTCTATTTGGGATTTTGGACCCCGGGCTGTGTGTTTTGACACCTTAGACTCGGGATTTTTCAGATCCGTCATTTCAACGCCCAACCCAATCCGAGAATCCAAATCGGATTCCGTCAGTTCGCACACGTCAATTTAACCACCCGGTCGTGTCAGAGTGAACGGCATGCCCATAAAACCTCTATTGGGGATTTTAGACCCCCGGGTTGTGTGTTTTGACCCCTTAGCCTCAACGTTTTATAGATCCGTCATTTCAACGCCCAACCCAATCCGGGAATCCAAATCAGATTCCGTCAGTTCGCACACGTCAATTAACCCACCCGGTCGTGTCGGAGTGAGAGGCACACCGATCAAATCTCTATTGGGGATTTTGGATCCCCAGGTTGTGTGTTTTGACCCCTAGACTCGGTTTTTTTTTGAGATACGTCATTTCAACGGCCAACGCAATCCGAAAATCCAATCGGATTCCGTCAGTTCGCACACGTCAATTTAACCCACCGGTCGTGTCACAGCGAACGGCCACACCGATCAGACCTCTCTTTGGATTCTGGACCCTCGGGTTGTGTGTCAAACCCCTTAGACTCGGGTTTTTTTAGATCCGTCATTTCAACGCCCCACCCAATTCCGGAATCCAAACGGATTCCGTCAGTCCGCACACGTCATTTTAATCCACCCGGTCGTGTCGGAGTGAAAGGCACACCGATCAAATCTCTATTGGGGATTTTGGACCCCTAGGTTGTGTGTTTTGATCTCCTAGACTCGGGTTTTTTGAGATCCGTCATTTCAACGCCCAACCAAATCTGAAAATCCAAATCGGATTCCGTCAGTTCGCACACGTCAATTTAACCCACCCGGTCGTGTCACAGTGAACGAGCCCCCGGGTTGGCATCCCATAGACTCGGGTTTTTTTAGATCCGTCATTTGAACGCCCCACCCAATCCGGGATTCCAAATCGGATTCCGTCAGTTCACACACGTCAATTTAACCCACCGGTCGTCTTGTCAGAGAGTGAACGGCACGCCGATCAGATCCCAATTTGAGATTTTGAACACCCGGGGTGTATGTTTTGACCCTTTAGACTAGTTTTTTTTAGATCCGTCATTTCAATGCCCAACCCAATCCGGGAATCCAAATCGGATTCCGTCAGTTCGCACACATCAAATTAACCACCCGGTCGTGTCGGAGTGAACGGCACAGCGATCAGATATCTATTTGGGATTTTGGACACCCGGGCTGTATGTTTTGACCCCTTAGACTCGGGTTTTTTAAGATCCGTCATTTCAACGCCCAACCCAATCTGGGAATCCAAATCAGATTCCGTCAGTTCGCACATGTCAATTTAACCCACCGGTCGTGTCGGAGTGAACGGCATGCCGATCAAACCTCTATTTGGGATTTTAGACCCCCGGGTTGTGTGTTTTGACTTTTAGACTCGGGTTTTTCCAGATCCATCATTTCAACGCCCAACCCAATCCGGGAATCCCAATCGGATTCCGTCAGTTCGCACACGTCAATTTAACCCACCTGGTCGTGTCGGAGTGAACGGCATACCGATCAAACCTCTATTTTTGATTTTAGACCCCCGGGTTGTGTGTTTTGACCCCTTAGCCTCAGGTTTTTATAGATCCGTCATTTCAACGCCCAACCCAATCCGGGAATCCAAATTAGATTCCGTCAGTTCGCACACGTCAATTTAACCCACCTGGTCGTGTGGCAGTGAGAGGCACACCGATCAGATCTCTATTTGGGATTTTGGACCCCCAGGTTGTGTGTTTTGACCCCTAGACTCGGGTTTTTTGAGATCGTCATTTCAACGCCCAACCAATCTGAAAATCCAAATCGGATTCCGTCAGTTCGCACACGTCAATTTAACCCACCCGGTCGTGTCACAGTGAACGACCCCCCGGGTTGGCATCCCATAGACTCGGGTTTTTTTAGATCCGTCATTTCAACGCCCCAGCCAATCCTGGATTCCAAATCGGATTCCGTCAGTTCACAAACGTCAGTTTAACCCACCCGGTCGTGTCTGAGTGAACGACACGCCGATCAGATCCCAATTTGAGATTTTGAACCCCGGATTGTATGTTTTGATCCTTTAGACTAGTTTTTTTTAGATCCGTCATTTCAATGCCCAACCCAATCCGTGAATCCAATCGGATTCCGTCAGTTCGCACACGTCAATTTAACCCACCCGGTCGTGTCGGAGCAAACGACATGCCGATCAGATCCCTATTGGGGTTTTGGACCACCGGGTTGTGTGTTTTGACCCATTAGACTCAGTTTTTTTTAGATCCGTCATTTCGATGCCCAACCCAATCTGGGAATCCAAATCGGATTCCGTCAGTTCGCACACGTCAAATTAACCCACCCGGTCGTGTCGGAGTGAACGGCAAAGCAATCAGATCTCTATTTGGGATTTTGGACCCCGAGCTGTGTGTTTTGACTTTTAGACTCGGGTTTTTTCAGATCCGTCATTTCAACGCCAACACAATCCGGGAATCCAAATCGGATTCCGTCTGTTCGCGCACGTCAATTTAACCCCCCGGTCGTGTCAGAGTGAACGGCATGCCGATCAAACCTCTAATTGGGATTTTAGACCCCCGGGTTGTGTGTTTTAACCCCTTAGCCTCAGGTTTTTATAGATCCGTCATTTCAACGCCCAACCCAATCCGGGAATCCAAATTAGATTCCGTCAGTTCGCACACGTCAATTTAACCCACTGGTCGTGTGGCAGTGAGAGGCACACCGATCAGATCTCTATATGGGATTTTGGACCCCCAGGTTGTGTGTTTTGACCCCTAGACTCGGGTTTTTTGAGATCGTCATTTCAACGCCCAACCAAATCTGAAAATCCAAATCGGATTCCGTCAGTTCGCACACGTCAATTTAACACACCCGGTCGTGTCACAGTGAACGACCCCCCGGGTTGGCATCCCATAGACTCGGGTTTTTTTAGATCCGTCATTTCAACGCCCCAGCCAATCCTGGATTCCAAATCGGATTCCGTCAGTTCACAAACGTCAGTTTAACCCACCCGGTCGTGTCTGAGTGAACGACACGCCGATCAGATCCCAATTGAGATTTTGAACCCCGGATTGTATGTTTTGATCCTTTAGACTAGTTTTTTTTAGATCCGTCATTTCAATGCCCAACCCAATCCGTGAATCCAAATCGGATTCCGTCAGTTCGCACACGTCAATTTAACCCACCCGGTCGTGTCGGAGCAAACGACATGCCGATCAGATCCCTATTTGGGGTTTTGGACCACCGGGTTGTGTGTTTTGACCCATTAGACTCAGTTTTTTTTAGATCCGTCATTTCGATGCCCAACCCAATCTGGGAATCCAATCGGATTCCGTCAGTTCGCACACGTCAAATTAACCCACCCGGTCGTGTCGGAGTGAACGGCAAAGCAATCAGATCTCTATTTGGATTTTGGACCCCGAGCTGTGTGTTTTGACTTTTAGACTCGGGTTTTTTCAGATCCGTCATTTCAACGCCCAACACAATCCGGGAATCCAAATCGGATTCCGTCTGTTCGCGCACGTCAATTTAACCCACCCGGTCGTGTCAGAGTGAACGGCATGCCGATCAAACCTCTAATTGGGATTTTAGACCCCCGGGTTGTGTGTTTTAACCCCTAGCCTCAGGTTTTTATAGATCCATCATTTCAACGCCCAACCCAATCGGGAATCCAAATCAGATTCCGTCAGTTCGCACACGTCAATTTAACACACCTGGTCGTGTCGGAGTGATAGGCACACCGATCAGATCTCTATATGGGATTTTGGACCCCCAGGTTGTGTGTTTTGACCCCTAGACTCGGGTTTTTTGAGATCCGTCATTTCAACGCCCAACGCAATCCGAAAATCCAATCTGATTCCGTCAGTTCGTACAGGTCAATTTAACCCACCCGGTCGTGTGGCAGCTAACGACACACGATCAGACCTCTCTTTGGGATTCTGGACCCTCTGGTTGTGTGTCAAACCCCTTAGACTCGGGTTTTTTTAGATCCGTCATTTCAACACCCCACCCAATTCGGGAATCCAAATCGGATTCCGTCAGTCCGCACACGTCATTTTAACCCACCTGGTCGTGTCGGAGTTAAAGGCACACTGATCAGATCTCTATTGGGAATTTTGGACCCCTAGGTTGTGTGTTTTGACCCCTAGACTCGGGTATTTTGAGATCCGTCATTTCAACGCCCAACCAAATCTGAAAATCCAATCGGATTCCGTCAGTTCGCACACGTCAATTTAACCCACCCGGTCGTGTCACAGCGAACGACCCCCCGGGTTGGCATCCCATAGACTCCGGTTTTTTTAGATCCGTCATTTCAACACCCCACCCAATTCGGGAATCCAAATCGGATTCCGTCAGTCCGCACACGTCATTTTAACCCACCTGGTCGTGTCGGAGTTAAAGGCACACTGATCAGATCTCTATTGGGAATTTTGGACCCCTAGGTTGTGTGTTTTGACCCCTAGACTCGGGTATTTTGAGATCCGTCATTTCAACGCCCAACCAATCTGAAAATCCAATCGGATTCCGTCATTCGCACACGTCAATTTAACCCACCCGGTCGTGTCACAGCGAACGACCCCCCGGGTTGGCATCCCATAGACTCCGGTTTTTTTAGATCCGTCATTTCAACGCCCCACCCAATCCGGGATTCCAAATCGGATTCCGTCTGTTCACACACGTCAATTTAACCCACCGGTCGTGTCGGAGTGAACGGCACGCCGATCAGATCCCAATTGAGATTTTGAACCCCCGGGTTGTATCTTTTGACCCTTTAGACTAGTTTTTTTAGATCCGTCATTTCAATGCCCAACCCAATCCGGGAATCCAAATCGGATTCCGTCAGTTCGCACACGTCAAATTACCCCACCCGGTCGTGTCGGAGTGAACGGCATGCCGATCAAACCTCTATTTGGGATTTTAGACCCCCGGGTTGTGTGTTTTGACCCTTAGACTAAGGTTTTTATAGATCCGTCATTTCAACGCCCAACCCAATCTGGGAATCCAAATCAGATTCCGTCAGTTTGCACATGTCAATTAACCCACCCGGTCGTGTCGGAGTGAGAGGCACACCGATCAAATCTCTATTTGGGATTTTGGATCCCCAGGTTGTGTGTTTTGACCCCCTAGACTCGGGTTTTTTGAGATCCGTCATTTCAACGCCCAACGCAATCCGAAAATCCAATCGGATTCCGTCAGTTCGCACACGTCAATTAACCCACCCGGTCGTGTCACAGCGAACGGCACACGATCGAACCTCTCTTTGGGATTCTGGACCCGGGTTGTGTGTCAAACCCCTTAGACTCGGGTTTTTTTAGATCCATCATTTCAACGCCCCACCCAATCCCGGAATCCAAATCGGATTCCGTCAGTCCGCACACGTCATTTTAACCCACCCGGTCGTGTCGGAGTGAAAGGCACACCGATCAGATCTCTATTTGGAATTTTGACCCCTAGGTTGTGTTTTGACCCCCTAGACTCGGTTTTTTTGAGATCCGTCATTTCAACGCCCAACCAAATCTGAAAATCCAAATCGGATTCCGTCAGTTCGCACACGTCAATTTAACCCACCCGGTCGTGTCACAGCGAACGACCCCCCGGGTTGGCATCCCATAGACTCGGGTTTTTTTAGATCCGTCATTTCAACGCCCCACCCAATCCGGGATTCCAAATCGGATTCCGTCAGTTCACACACGTCAATTTAACCCACCCGGTCGTGTCGGAGTGAACGGCACGCCGATCAGATCCCAATTTGAGATTTTGAACCCCCGGGTTGTATGTTTTGACCCTTTAGACTAGTTTTTTTTAGATCCGTCATTTCAATGCCCAACCCAATCCGGGAATCCAAATCGGATTCCGTCAGTTCGCACACGTCAAATTAACCACCCCGTTGTGTCGGAGTGAACGGCACAACGATCAGATCTCTATTTGGGATTTTGGACCCCCGGGCTGTGTGTTTTGACCACTTAGACTCGGGTTTTTTCAGATCCGTCATTTCAACACCCAACCCAATCCGGGAATCCAAATCGGATTCCGTCAGTTCGCACACGTCAATTTAACCCACCAGGTCGTGTGTCGGAGTGAGTGAACGGCATGCCGATCAAACTCTATTTGGATTTTAGACCCCAGGTTGTGTGTTTTGACCCTTAGACTCAGGTCTTTATAGATCCGTCATTTGAACGCCCAACCCAATCCGAAAATCCAAATCAGATTCTGTCAGTTCGCACACGTCAATTAACCAACCGGTCGTGTCGGAGTGAGAGGCACACCGATCAGATCTCTATTTGGGATTTTGGACCCCCAGGTTGTGTGTTTTGACCCCCTAGACTCGAGTTTTTTGAGATCCGTCATTTCAACGCCCAACGCAATCCGAAAATCCAATCGGATTCCGTAAGTTCGCACACGTCAATTTAACCCACCCAGTCGTGTGGCAGCGAACGGCACACCGATCAGACCTCTCTTTGGGGTTCTGGACCCTCGGGTTGTGTGTCAAACTCCATAAACTCGGGTTTTTCTAGATCCGTCATTTCAATGCCCCACCCAATCCGGAAATCAAAATCGGATTCCGTCAGTCCGCACACGTCATTTTAACCCACCCGGTCGTGTCGGAGTGAAAGGCACACCGATCAGATCTCTATTTGGGATTTTGGACCCCTAGGTTGTGTGTTTTGACCCCCTAGACTCGGGTTTTTTGAGATCCGTCATTTTGACGCCCAACCAAAACTGAAAATCCAAAACGGATTCCGTCAGTTCGCACATGTCAATTTAACCCACCCGGTCGTGTCACAGCGAACGACCCCCCAGGTTGGCATCCCTTAGACTCGGGTTTTTTTAGATCCGTCATTTCAACGCCCCACCCAATCCGAGATTCCAAATCGGATTCCGTCAGTTCACACACGTCAATTTAACCCACCCGGTCGTGTCGGAGTGAACGACACGCCGATCAGATCCCAATTTGAGATTTTGAACCCCCGGGTTGTATGTTTTGACCCTTTAGACTAGTTTTTTAGGATCCGTCATTTCAATGCCCAACCCAATCCGGGAATCCAAATCGGATTCCGTCAGTTCGCACACGTCAATTTAACCCACCCGGTCGTGTCGGAGTGAACGGCACAGCGATCAGATCTCTATTTGGGAATTGGACCCCCGGGCTGTGTGTTTTGACCACTTAGACTCGGGTTTTTTCAGATCCGTCATTTCAACACGCAACCCAATCCGGGAATCCAAATCCGATTCCGTCAGTTCGCACAGTCAATTTAACCCACCAAATCGTGTCGGAGGGTGAACGGCATGCCGATCAAACCTCTATTTAGGATTTTAGACCCCTGGGTTGTGTGTTTTGACCCCTTAGACTCAGGTCTTTATAGATCCGTCATTTGAACGCCCAACCCAATCCGGAAATCCAAATCAGATTCCGTCAGTTCGCACACGTCATTTTAACCCACCCGGTGTGTCGGAGTGAGAGGCACACCGATCAAATCTCTCTTTCGGATTTTGGACGCCCAGGTTGTGTGTTTTGACCCCCTAGACTCGGGTTTATTGAGAACCGTCATTTCGACGCCCAACCAAATCTGAAAATCCAATCGGATTCCGTCAGTTCGCACACGTCAATTAACCCACCCGGTCGTGTCACAGCGAACGACCCCCCAGGTTGGCATCCCTTAGACTCGGGTTTTTTTAGATCCGTCATTTCAACGCCCCACCCAATCCGGGATTCCAAATCGGATTCCGTCAGTTCACACACGTCAATTTAACCCACCAGGTCGTGTCGGAGTGAACGACACGCCGATCAGATACCAATTTGAGATTTTGAACCCCCGGGTTGTATGTTCTAACCCTTTAGACTAGTTTTTTTAGATCCGTCATTTCAATGCCCAACACAATCCGGGAATCCAAATCGGATTCCGTCAGTTCGCACACGTCAAATTAACCCACCCCGTTGTGTCGGAGTGAACGGCACAGCGATCAGATCTCTATTTGGGATTTTGGGCCCCCGGGCTGCGTGTTTTGACCACTTAGACTCGGGTTTTTTCAGATCCGTCATTTCAACACCCAATCCAATCCGGGAATCCAAATCGGATTCCGTCAGTTCGCACACATCAATTTAACCACCAGGTCGTATCGGAGTGAACGACATGCCGATCAAACCTCTATTTAAGATTTTAGACCCCCGGGTTGTGTGTTTTGACCCCTTAGACTCAGGTCTTTATAGATCCGTCATTGAACGCCCAACCCAATCCGGAAATCCAAATCAGATTCCGTCAGTTCGCACACGTCAATTTAACCCACCCGGTCGTGTCGGAGTGAGAGGCACACCGATCAGATCACTATTGGGGATTTTGGAGGTTGTGTGTTTTGACCTCCTAGACTCGGGTTTTTTGAGATCCGTCATTTCAACGCCCAACGCAATCCGAAAATCCAATCGGATTCTGTCAATTCGAACACGTCAATTAACCCACCCAGTCGTGTGGCAGCGAACGGCACACCGATCAGACCTCTCTTTGGGATTCTGGACCCTCGGTTGTGTGTCAAACTCCTTAAACTCGGGTTTTTCTAGATCCGTCATTTCAATGCCCCACCCAATCCGGAATCCAAATCGGATTACGTCAGTCCGCACACGTCATTTTAACCCACCGGTCGTGTCGGAGTGAAAGGCACACCGATCTGATCTCTATTTGGGATTTTGGACCCCTAGGTTGTGTGTTTTGACCCCCTAGACTCGGGTTTTTTGAGATCCGTCATTTTGACCCCCAACCAAATCTGAAAATCGAAATCGGATTCCGTCAGTTCGCACACGTCAATTTAACCCACCCGGTCGTGTCACAGCGAACGACCCCCCAGGTTGGCATTCCTTAGACTCGGGTTTTTTTAGATCCGCCATTTCAACGCCCCACCCAATCCGGGATTCCAAATCGGATTCCGTCAGTTCACACACGTCAATTTAACCCACCGGTCGTGTCGGAGTGAACGACACGCCGATCAGATCCCAATTGAGATTTTGAACCCCCGGGTTGTATGTTTTGACCCTTTAGACTAGTTTTTTACATCCGTCATTTCAATGCCCAACTCAATCCGGGAATCCAAATCGGATTCCGTCAGTTCGCACACGTCAAATTAACCCAGCCGGTCGTGTCGGAGTGAGAGGCACACCGATCAGATCTCTATTTGGGATTTTGGACCCCCGGGCTGTGTGTTTTGACCACTTATACTCGGGTTTTTTCAGATTCGTCATTTTAACACCCATCCCAATCTGGGAATCCAAATCGGATTCCGTCAGTTCGCACACGTCAATTTAACCCACTAGGTCGTGTCGGAGTGAACGGCATGCCGATCCAACCTCTATTTGGATTTTAGACCCCCGGGTTGTGTGTTTTGACCCCTTAGACTCAGGTCTTTATAGATCCGTCATTTGAACGCCCAACCCAATCCGAAAATCGAAATCAGATTCCGTCAGTTCGCACACGTCAATTTAACCCACCCGGTCGTGTCGGAGTGTGAGGCACACCGATCAGATCTCTATTTGGGATTTTGGACCCCCAGGTTGTGTGTTTTGACCCCCAGACTCGGGTTTTTTGAGATACGTCATTTCGACGCCCACGCAATCCGAAAATCCAATCGGATTCCGTCAGTTCGCACACGTCAATTTATCCCACCCGGTCGTGTCACAGCGAACGGCACACCGATCAGACCTCTCTTTGGGATTCTGGACCCTCGGGTTGTGTGTCAAACCCCTAAGACTCTGGTTTTTTTAGATCCGTCATTTCAACGCCCCACCCAATCCGGGAATCCAGATCGGATTCCGTCAGTCCACACACGTCATTTTAACCCCCCGGTCGTGTCGGAGTGAAAGGCACACCGATCCGATCTCTATTTGTGATTTTGGACCCCCAGGTTGTGTGTTTTGACCCCCTAGACTCGGGTTTTTTGAGATCCGTCATTTCAACGCCCAACGCAATCCGAAAATTCAATCGGATTCCGTCAGTTCGCACACGTCAATTTAACCCACCCAGTCGTGTGGCAACGAACGGCACACCGATCAGACCTCTCTTTGGGATTTTGGACCCTCGGGTTGTGTGTCAAACCCCTTAGACTCGGGTTTTTTTAGATCCGTCATTTCATCGCCCCACCAATCCGGGATTCCAAATCGGATTCCGTCAGTTCACACACGTCAATTTAACCCACCCGGTCGTGTCGGAGTGAACGACACGCCGATCAGATCCCATTTGAGATTTTGAACCCCCGGGTTGTATGTTTTGACCCTTTAGACTAGTTTTTTTAGATCCGTCATTTCAATGCCCAACCCAATCCGGGAATCCAAATCGGATTCCGTCAGTTCGCACACGTCAAATTAACCCACCCGGTCGTGTCGGAGTGAACGGCACAACGAAAAGATCTCTATTTAGGATTTTGGACACCCGGGCTGTATGTTTTGACCCCCTAGACTCGGGTTTTTTGAGATCCGTCATTTCAACGCCCAACGCAATCCGGAAATCCAATCGGATTCCGTCAGTTCGCACACGTCAATTTAACCCACCAGGTCGTGTCGAGTGAATGGCATGCCGATCAAACCTCTATTTGGGATTTTAGACCCCCGGGTTGTGTGTTCTGACCCCTTAGACTCAGGTCTTTATAGATCCGTCATTTGAATGCCCAACCCAATCCGGAAATCCAAATCAGATTCCGTCAGTTCGCACAGGTCAATTTAACCCACCCGGTCGTGTCGGAGTGAGAGGCACACCGATCAGATCTCTATTGGGATTTTGGACCCCCAGGTTGTGTGTTTTGACCCCCTAGACTCGGGTTTTTTGAGATCCATCATTTCAACGCCCAACGCAATCCGAAAATCCAATCGGATTCCGTCAGTTTGCACACGTCAATTTAACCCTCCCAGTCGTGTGGCAGCCAACGGCACACCGATCAGACCTCTCTTTGGGATTCTGGACCCTCGGGTTGTGTGTCAAACTCCTTAAACTCGGGTTTTTGTAGATCCGTCAATTCAATGCCCCACCCAATCGGGAATCCAAATCGGATTCTATCAGTCCGCACACGTCATTTTAACCCACCCGGTCGTGTCGGAGTGAAAGGCACACCGATCAGATCTCTATTTGGGATTTTGGACCCCTAGGTTGTGTGTTTTGACCCCCTAGACTCGAGTTTTTTGAGATCCGTCATTTTGACGCCCAACCAAATCTGAAAATCCAAATTGGATTCCGTCAGTTCGCACACGTCAATTAACCCACCCGGACGTGTCAAAGCGAACGACCCCCCAGGTTGGCATCCCTTAGACTCGGGTTTTTTTAGATCCGTCATTTCAACGCCCCACCCAATCTGGGAATCCAAATCGGATTCCGTCAGTTCACACACGTCAATTTAACCCACCCGGTCATGTCGGAGTGAACGACACGCCGATCAGATCCCAATTTGAGATTTTGAACCCCTGGGTTGTATGTTTTGACCCTTTAGACTAGTTTTTTTAGATCCATCATTTCAATGCCCAACCCAATCCGGGAATACAAATCGGATTCCGTCAGTTCGGACGCCCAACCAAATCTGAAAATCCGTCATTTTAACCCACCCGGTCGTGTCACAGCGAACGACGCCCCAGGTTGGCATCCCTTAGACTCAGGTTTTTTTAGATCCGTCATTTCAACGCCCCACCAATCCGGGATTCCAAATCGGATTTCGTTAGTTCACACACGTCAATTAACCCACCCGGTCGTGTCGGAGTGAACGGCATGCCTATCAGATCCCAATTTGATATTTTTAACCCCCGGGTTGTGCGTTTTGACCCTTTAGACTAATTTTTTTAAGATCCTACATTTCAATGCCCAACCCAATCCGGGAATCCAAATCGGATTCCGTCAGTTCGCACACGTCAAATTAACCCACCGGTCGTGTCGGAGTGAACGGCACAGCGATCAGATCTCTATTTGGGATTTTGGACCCCCGGGCTGTGTGTTTTGACCACTTAGACTCGGGTTTTTCAGATCCGTCATTTCACACCCAACCCAATCCGGAATCCAAATCGGATTCCGTCAGTTTGCACATGTCAATTTAAACCACAAGGTCGTGTCGTAGTGAACGGCATGCCGATCAAACCTCTATTTCGGATTTTAGACCCCCGGGTTGTGTGTTTTGACCCCTTAGACTCATGTCTTTATAGATCCGTCATTTCAACGCCCAACCCAATCCGGAAATCCAAATCAGATTCCGTCAGTTCGCACACGTCAATTTAACCCACCCGGTCGTGTCGGAGTGAGAGGCGATCTATATTTGGGATTTTGGACCCCCAGGTTGTGTGTTTTGCCCCCCTAGACTCGGGTTTTTTGAGATCCGTCATTTCAACGCCCAACGCAATCCGAAAATCCAATCGGATTCCGTCAGTTTGCACACGTCAATTTAACTCACCCAGTCGTGTGGCAGCGAACGGCACACCGATCAGACCTCTCTTGGGATTCTGGACCCTCGGGTTGTGTGTCAAACCCCTTAGACTCGGGTTTTTTAGATCTGTCATTTTAACGACCCACCCAATCCGGAAATCCAATCGGATTCCGTCAGTCCGCACACGTTATTTTAACCCACCCGGTCATGTCGGAGTGAAAGGCACACCGATCAGATCTCTATTTGGATTTTGGACCCCTAGGTTGTGTGTTTTGACCCCCTAGACTTGGGTTTTTTGAGATCCGCCATTTCGACGCCCAACTAAATCTGAAAATCCAAATTGGATTCCGTCAGTTCGCACACGTCAATTTAACCCACCCGGTCGTGTCACAGCGAACGACCCCCCAAGTTGGCATCCCTTAGACTCAGGTTTTTTTAGATCGGTCGTTTCAACGCCCCACCCAATCGGGATTCCAAATCAGATTCCGTCAGTTCACACACGTCAATTAACCCACCCGGTCGTGTCGGAGTGAACGGCACGCCGATCAGATCCCAATTGAGATTTTGAACCCCCGGGTTGTATGTTTTTATCCTTTAGACTAATTTTTTAAGATCAACATTTCAATGCCCGACCCAATCCGGGAATCCAAATCGGATTCTGTCAGTTCGCACCCGTCAAATTAACCCCCGGTCGTCTCGGAGTGAACGAAACAGCGATCAGATCTCTATTTGGGATTTTGGACCCCCGGGCTGTGTGTTTTGACCACTTAGACTCGGGTTTTTCAGATCCGTCATTTCAATACCCAACCCAATCCGGGAATCCAAATCAGATTCCGTCAGTTCGCACAGGTCAATTTAACCCACCAGGTCGTGTCGGAGTGAACGGCATGCCGATCAAACCTCTATTTGGGATTTTAGACCCCCGGGTTGTGTGTTTTGACCCCTTAGACTCAGGTCTATATAGATCCATCATTTCAACGCCCAACCCAATCCGGGAATCCAAATCAGATTCCGTCAGTTCGCACACGTCAATTTAACCACCTGGACGTGTCGGAGTGAGAGGCGATCTCTATTTGGGATTTTTGACCCCCAGGTTGTGTGTTTCGACCCCCTAGACTCGGGTTTTTTGAGATCCGCCATTTCGACGCCCAACCAAATCTGAAAATCCAATTGGATTCCGTCAGTTCGCACACGTCAATTTAACCCACCCAATCGTGTGGCAGCGAACGCACACCGATCAGACCTCTCTTGGGATTCTGGACCCTGGGGTTGTGTATCAAACCCCTTAGACTCGGTATTTTTAGATCCGTCATTTCAACGCCGCACCCAATCCGGGAATCCAAATCGGATTCCGTCAGTCCACTCACGTCATTTTAAACCACCCGGTCGTGTCGGAGTGAAAGGCACACCGATCAGATCTCTATTTGGATTTTGGACCCCTAGGTGTGTGTTTTGACCCCCTAGACTCGGGTTTTTTGAGATCCGTCATTTCGACGCCCAACCAAATCTGAAAATCCAATCGGATTCCGTCAGTCGCACACGTCAATTTAACCCTTCAGATCGTGTCGGAGTGAACGGCATGCCGATCAAACCTCTATTTGGGATTTTAGACCCCCGGGTGGTGTGTTTTGACCCCTTAGACTCAGGTCTTTATAGATCCGTCATTTCAATGCCCAACCCAATCCGGAAATCCAAATCAGATTCCGTCAGTTCGCACCCGTCAAATTAACCCACCCGGTCGTGTCGGAGTGAGAGGCACACCGATCAGATCTCTATTTGGGATTTTGGACCCCCAGGTTGTGTGTTTTGACCACTTAGACTCGGATTTTTTCAGATTCCGTCATTTCAACACCCAACCCAATCCGGGAATCCAAATCGGATTCCGTCAGTTCGCACACGTCAATTCAACCCTTCAGGTCGTGTCGGAGTGAACGACATGCCGATCAAACCTCTATTTCGGATTTTAGACCCCCGAGTTGTGTGTTTTGACCCCTTAGACTCAGGTCTTTATAGATCCGTCATCAATCAACGCCCAACCCAATCGGGAATCCAAATCAGATTCCGTCAGTTCGCACGTCCAATTTAACCCACCCGGTCAGTCGGAGTTAACGGCATGCCAATCAAACCTCTATTTGGGATTTTAGACCCCGGGTTGTGTGTTTTGACCCCTTAGACTCAGGTCTTTATAGATCCGTCATTTCAACGCCCAACCCAATTCGGGAATCCAATCAGATTCCGTCAGTTCGCACACGTCAATTTAACCCACCCGGTCGTGTCGGAGTGAGAGGCACACGATCAGATCTCTATTTGGGATTTTGGACCCCCAAGTTGTGTGTTTTGACCCCCTAGACTCGGGTTTTTGAGATCCGTCATTTCAACGCCCAACGCAATCCGAAAATCCAATCGGATTCGTTAGTTCGCACACGTCAATTTAACCCACCCAGTCGTGTGGCAGCGAACGGCACACGATCAGACCTCTCTTTGGGATTCTGGACCCTCGGGTTGTGTGCCAAACCCCTTAGACTCGGGTTTTTTTAGATCCGTCATTTCAACGCCCCACCCAATCCGGGAATCCAAATCGGATTCCGTCAGTCCGCACACGTCATTTTAACCCACCCGGTCGTGTCGGAGTGAAAGGCACACCGATCATATCTCTATTTCGGATTTTGGACCCCCGGGCTGTGTGTTTTGACCACTTAGACTCGGGTTTTTTCAGATCCGTCATTTCAACACCCAACCCAATCCGGGAATCCAAATCGGATTCCGTCAGTTCGCATACGTCAATTTAAACCAAGGTCGTGTCGGAGTGAACGGCATGCCGATCAAACCTCTATTTTGGATTTTAGACCCCGGGTTGTGTGTTTTGACCCCTTAGACTCAGGTCTTTATAGATCCGTCATTTCAACGCCCAACCCAATCCGAAAATCCAAATCAGATTCCGTCAGTTCGCACACGTCAATTTAACCCACCCGGTCGTGTTGGAGTGAGAGGCGATCTCTATTTGGGATTTTGGACCCCCAGGTGTGTGTTTTGACCCCCTAGACTCGGGTTTTTTGAGATGCATCATTTCAACGCCAACGCAATCCGAAAATCCAATCGGATTCCGTCAGTTCGTTCACGTCAATTTAACCCACCCAGTCGTGTGGCAGCGAACGGCACACCGATCAGACCTCTCTTTGGTATTCTGGACCCTCGGGTTGTGTGTCAAACCCCTTAGACTCGGGTTTTTTTAGATCCATCATTTCAACGCCCCACCAATGCGGGAATCCAAATCGGATTCCGTCAGTCCGCACACGTCATTTTAACCCACTCGGTCGTGTCGGAGTGAAAGGCACACGATCAGATCTCTATTTGGGATTTTGGACCCCTAGCTTGTGTGTGTTTTGACCCCCAAGACTCGGGTTTTTCGAGATCCGTCATTTCGACGCCCAACCAAATCTGAAAATCCAAATCGGATTCCGTCAGTTCGCACACGTCAATTAACCCACCCGGCGTGTCACAGCGAACGACCCCCCAGGTTGGCATCCCTTAGACTCGGGTTTTTTTAGATCCGTGATTTCAACGCCCCACCCATCCGGGATTCCAAATCAGATTCCGTCAGTTCACACGTCAATTTAACCCACCCGGTCGTGTCGGAGTGAACGGCAGGCACGCCTATCAGATCCCAATTTGAGATTTTGAACCCCCGGGTTGTATGTTTTGACCCTTTAGACTAATTTTTTTAAGATCCTACATTTCAATGCCCATCCCAATCCGGGAATCAAATCGGATTCCGCCAGTTCGCACACGTCCATTTAAACCACCAGGTCGTGTCGGAGTGAACGGCATGCGGATCAAACCACTATTTGGGATTTTAGACCCCCGGGTTGTGTGTTTTGACCGCTTAGACTCAGGTCTTTATAGATCCGTCATTTCAACGCCCAAACCAATCGGGAATCCAAATCAGATTCCGTCAGTTCGCACACGTCATTTAAACCACACGATCGTGTCCGAGTGAACGGCACAGCGATCAGATCTCTATTTGGGATTTTGGACCCCCGGGCTGTGTGTTTTGACCACTTAGACTAGGGTTTTTTCAGATCCGTCATTTCAACAACCCAACCCAATCCGGAATCCAAATCGGATTCCGTCAGTTCGCACAGGTCAATTTAACCCACCAGGTCTTGTCGGAGTGAACGTCATGCCGATCAAACCTCTATTTGGGATTTTAGACCCCCGGGTTGTGTGTTTTGACCCCTTAGCTCAGGTCTTTATAGATCCATCATTTCAACGCCCAACCGAATCCGGAAATCCAAATCAGATTCCGTCAGTTCGCACACGTCAATTAACCCACCTGATCGTGTCGGAGTGAGAGGCACACCGATCAGATTTCTATTGGGATTTTGGACCCCAGATTGTGTGTTTTGACCCCCTAGACTCGGTTTTTTAGATCCGTCATTTCAACGCCAACGCAATCCGAAAATCCAATCGGATTCCGTCAATTCGCACACGTCAATTTAACCCACCCAGTCGTGGCAGCGATCGGCACACCGATCAGACCTCTCTTTGGGATTCTGGACCTAGGTTATGTGTCAAACCCCTTAGACTCGGGTTTTTAAGATCTGTCATTTCAACGCCCCACCCAATCCAGGAATCCAAATCGGATTCCGTCAGTCCGCACACGTCATTTTAACCCACCCGGTCGTGTCGGAGTGAAAGGCACACCGATCAGATCTCTATTTGGGATTTTGGACCCCTAGGTTGGGTGTTTTGACCCCCTAGACTCGGGTTTTTTGAGATCCGTCAGTTCGACGCCAACCAAATATGAAAATTCAAATCGGATTCCGTCAGTTCGCACACGTCAATGTAACCCACCCGGTCGTGTCACAGCGAACGACCCCCCAGGTTGGCATCCCTTAGACTCGGGTTTTTTTAGATCCGTCATTTCAACGCCCCACCCAATCCGGGATTCCAAATCAGATTCCGTCAGTTCACACGTCAATTTAACCCACCCGGTCGTGTCGGAGTGAACGGCAGCACGCCTATCAGATCCCAATTTGAGATTTTGAACCCCCGGGTTGTATGTTTTGACCCTTTAGACTAATTTTTTTAAGATCCTACATTTCAATGCCCATCCCAATCCGGGAATCCAAATCGGATTCCGCCAGTTCGCACACCAATTTAAACCACCAGGTCGTGTCGGAGTGAACGGCATGCGATCAAACCACTATTTGGGATTTTAGACCCCCGGGTTGTGTGTTTTGACCGCTTAGACTCAGGTCTTTATAGATCCGTCATTTCAACGCCCAAACCAATCCGGGAATCCAAATCAGATTCCGTCAGTTCGCACACGTCAATTTAACCCACACGATCGTGTCCGAGTGAACGGCACAGCGATCAGATCTCTATTTGGGATTTTGGACCCCCGGCTGTGTGTTTTGACCACTTAGACTAGGGTTTTTTCAGATCCGTCATTTCAACACCCAACCCAATCCGGAAATCCAAATCGGATTCCGTCAGTTCGCACAGGTCAATTTAACCCACCAGGTCTTGTCGGAGTGAACGTCATGCCGATCAAACCTCTATTTGGGATTTTAGACCCCCGGGTTGTGTGTTTTGACCCCTTAGACTCAGGTCTTATAGATCCATCATTTCAACGCCCAACCGAATCCGAAATCCAAATCAGATTCCGTCATTCGCACACGTCATTTTAACCCACCTGATCGTGTCGGAGTGAGAGGCACACCGATCAGATTTCTATTTGGGATTTTGGACCCCAGATTGTGTGTTTTGACCCCCTAGACTCGGTTTTTTAGATCCGTCATTTCAACGCCAACGCAATCCGAAAATCCAATCGGATTCCGTCAATTCGCACACGTCAATTTAACCCACCCCGTCGTGTGGCAGCGATCGGCACACCGATCAGACCTCTCTTTGGGATTCTGGACCCTCGGTTATGTGTCAAACCCCTTAGACTCGGGTTTTTAAGATCTGTCATTTCAACGCCCCACCCAATCCAGGAATCCCAATCGGATTCCGTCAGTCCGCACACGTCATTTTAACCCACCCGGTCGTGTCGGAGTGAAAGGCACACCGATCAGATCTCTATTTGGGATTTTGGACCCCTAGGTTGTGTGTTTTGACCCCCTAGACTCGGTTTTTTGAGATCCGTCATTCGACGCCCACCAAATATGAAAATTCAAATCGGATTCCGTCAGTTCGCACACGTCAATTTAACCCACCCGGTCGTGTCACAGCGAACGACCCCCCGGTTGGCATCCCTAGACTCGGGTTTTTTTAGATCCGTCATTTCAACGCCCCACCCAATCCGGATTAGTCAGTTCACACACGTCAATTTAACCCACCCGGTCGTGTCGGAGTGAACGGCACGCCGATGAGATCCCAATTTGAGATTTTGAACCCCCGGGTTGGATGTTTTGACCCTTCAGACTAATTTTTTTAAAATCCGTCTTTCAATGCCCAACCCAATCCGGGAATCCAAATAGGATTCCGTCAGTTCGCACACGTCAAATTAACCCACCGATCGTGTCGGAGTGAACGGCACAGCGATCAGAACTCTATTTGGTATTGGACCCCGGGCTGTGTGTTTTGACCACTTAGACTCGGTTTTTTTCAGATCCGTCATTTCAACACCCAACCCAATCCGGGAATCCAAATCGGATTCCGTCAGTTGACACACGTCAATTTAACCACCAGGTCGTGTCGGAGTGAACGGCATGCCGATCAAACCTCTATTGGGATTTTAGACCCCCGGGTTGTGTGTTTTGACCCCTTAGACTCAGGTCTTTATAGATCCGTCATTTCAACGCCAACCCAATCCGGGAATCCAAATCACATTCCGTCAGTTCGCACACGTCAATTAACCACCCGGTCGTGTCGGAGTGAGAGGCACACCGATCAGATCTCTATTTGGGATTTTGGACCCCCAGGTTGTGGTTTTGACCCCCTAGACTCGGGTTTTTTGAGATCCGTCATTTCAACGCCCAACGCAATCCGAAAATCAATCGGATTCCGTCAGTTCGCAAACGTCAATTTAACCCACCCAGTCGTGTGTGGCAGCGAACGACACACCAATCAGACCTCTCTTTGGGATTCTGGACCTCGGGTTGTGTGTCAAACCCCTTAGACTCGGGTTTTTTTAGATCCGTCATTTTAACGCCCCACCCCATCCGGAAATCCAAATCGGATTCCGTCAGTCCGCACACGTCATTTTAACCACCCGGTCGTGTCGGAGTGAAGGCACCCGATCAGATCTCTATTTGGGATTTTGGACCCCTAGGTTGTGTGTTTTGACCCCCTAGACTCGGGTTTTTCGAGATCCGTCATTTCGACGCCCAACAAAATCTGAAAATCCAAATCGGATTCCGTCAGTTCGCACACGTCAATTTAACCCACCGGTCGTGTCACAGCGAACGACCCCGCAGGTTGGCATCCCTTAGACTCAGGTTTTTTTAGATCCGTCATTTCAACGCCCCACCAATCCGGGATTCCAAATCGGATTCTGTCAGTTCAAACACGTCAATTTAACCCACCCTGTCGCGCCGGACGTGAACGGCACGCGATCAGATCCCAATTTGAGATTTTGAACCCCCGGGTTGTATGTTTTGATCCTTTAGACTAATTTTTTAAGATCCTACATTTCAATGCCCAACCCAATCCGGGAATCCAAATCGGATTCCGTCAGTTAGCACACGTCAAATTAACCCACACGGTCGTCTCTGAGTGAACGGCACAGCGATCAGATCTCTATTGGGATTTTGGACCCCCGGGCTGTGTGTTTTGACCACTTAGACTCGGGTTTTTTCAGATCCGTCATTTCAACACCCAACCCAATTCGGGAATCCAAATCAGATTCCGTCAGTACGCACACGTCAATTTAACCCACCAGGTCGTGTCGGAGTGAACGCATGACGATCAAACCTCTATTTGCGAATTTAGACCCCCGGGTTGTTTGTTTTGACCCTTTGACTCAGGTCTAATAGATCCATCATTTCAACGCCAACCCAATCCGGGAATCCAAATCAGATTCCGTCAGTTCGCACACATCAATTTAACCCACCCGGTCGTGTCGGAGTGAGAGGCGATCTCTATTTGGGATTTTGGACCCCCAGGTTGTGTGTTTCGACCCCCTAGACTCGGGTTTTTTGTGATCCGTCATTTCAACGCCCAACGCAATCCGAAAATCCAATCAGATTCCGTCAGTTCGCACACGTCAATTTAACCCACCCAGTCGTGTGGCAGCGAACGGCAACCGATCAGACGTCTCTTGGGATTCTGGACCCTCGGGTTGTGTGTCAAACCCCTTAGACTCGGGTTTTTTAGATCCGTCATTTCAACGCCCCACCCAATCCGGGAATCCAATCGGATTCCGTCAGTCCGCACACGTCATTTTAACCCACCCGGTCGTGTCGGAGTGAAATGCACACCGATCAGATCTCTATTTGGGATTTTGGACCCTAGATTGTGTGTGTTTTGACCCCAGACTCGGGTTTTTTCGAGATCCGTCATTCGACGCCCAACCAAATCTGAAAATCCAAATTGGATTCCGTCAGTTCGCACACGTCAATTTAACCCACCCGGTTGTGTCACAGCGAACGACCCCCCAGGTTGGCACCCCTTAGACTCAGGTTTTTTTAGATCCGTCATTTCAACGCCCCTCCTAATCCGGAAAATCCAAATCAGATTTCGTCAGTTCGCACACGTCAATTAAACCAACCGGTCGTGTCGGAGTGAGAGGCACACCGATCAGATCTCTATTGGGATTTTGGACCCCCAGGTTGTGTTTTTTGACTTCTTAGACTCGGGTTTTTTGAGATCCGTCATTCAACGCCCAACGCAATCCGAAAATCCAATCGGATTCCGTCAGTTCGCACACGTCAATTTAAACCACCCAGTCGTGTGGCAGCGAACGACACACCGATCAGACCTCTCTTTGGGATTCTGGACCGTGTGTGTGTGCAAACCCCTTAGACTGGGTTTTTCTAGATCCGTCATTTCAATGCCCCACTCAATCTGGGAATCCAAATCGGATTCCGTCAGTCCGCACGCGGCATTTTAACCCACCCGGTCGTGTCGGAGTGAAAGGCACACCGATCAGATCTCTATTTGGGATTTTGGACCCCTAGTTGTGTGTTTTGACCTCCTAGACTCGGGTTTTTTGAGATCCGTCATTTTGACGCCCAACCAAATCTGAAAATCCAATCGATTCCGTCAGTTCGCACACGTCAATTTAACCCACCCGTCGTGTCACAAGCGACGACCCCCCAGGTTGGCATCCCTTAGACTCGGGTTTTTTTTAGATCCGTCATTTCAACACCCCACCTAATCCGGATTCCAATCGGATTCCGTCAGTTCACACACGTCAATTTAACCCACCCGATCGTGTCGGAGTGAACGACACGCCGATCAGATCCCAATTTGAGATTTTGAACCCCCGGTTTATCTGTTTTGACCCTTTAGACTAGTTTTTTTAGATCCGTCATTCAATGCCCAACCCAATCCGGAATCCAAATAGGATTCCGTCAGTTCGCACAGGTCAAATTAACCCACCCTCGTGTCGGAGTGAACGCACAGCGATCAGATCTATTTGAGATTTTGGACCCCCGTCTGTGTGTTTGACCATTAGACTCCGGTTTTTTCAGATCCGTCATTTCAACACACCCAACCCAATCCGGGAATCCAAATCGGATTCCGTCAGTTCGCACACGCCAATTTAACCCCCAGGTCGTGTCGGAGTGAACGGCATGCCGATCAAATCTCTATTTGGGATTTTAGACCCCCGGTTGTGTGTGTTTTGACCCCTTAGACTCAGGTCTTTATAGATCCGTCATTTCAACGCCCTACCAATCCGGAATCCAAATCAGATTCCGTTAGTTCGCACACGTCAATTTAACTCACCCGGCGTGTCGGAGTGAGAGGCACACCGATCAGATCTCTATTTGGGATTTTGGACCCCCAGGTTGTGTGTTTTGACCCCCTAGACTCGTGTTTTTTGAGATCCGTCATTTCAACGCCCAACGCAATCCGAAAATCCAATCGGATTCCGTCATTCGCACACGTCAATTTAACCCACCCATCGTGTGGCAGCCAACGCACACCGATCAGACCTCTCTTTGGGATTCTGGACCCTCGGGTTGTGTGTCAAACCCCTAAGACTCGGGTTTTTTTAGATCCGTCATTTCATTGCCCCACCCAATCCGGAATCCAAATCGGATTCCGTCAGTCCGCACACGTCATTTTAACCCACCCGGTCGTGTCGGAGTGAAAGGCACACCGATCAGATCTCTATTTGGGATTTTGGACTCCTAGGTTGTGTTTTTGACCCCCTAGACTCGGGTTTTTTGAGATCCGTCATTTCGACGCCCAACCAAATATGAAAATCCTAATCGGATTCCGTCGTTCGCACACGTCAATTTAACCCACCCAGTCGTGTCACAGCGAACGACCCCCCAGGTTGGCATCCCTTAGACTCGGGTTTTTTTAGATCCGTGATTTCAACGCCCCACCCAATCCGGGATTCCAAATCGGATTCCGTCAGTTCACACACGTCATTTATCCCACCGGCCGTGTCGGAGTGAACGACCGCCGATCAGATCCCAATTTGAGATTTTGAACCCCCGGGTTGTATGTTTTGACCCTTTAGACTAGTTTTTTTTAGATCCGTCATTTCAATGCCCAACCCAATCCGGGAATCCAAATCGGATTCCGTCAGTTCGCACACGTCAAATTAACCCACCCGTCGTGTCGGAGTGAACGGCACAGGGATCAGATCTCTATTTGAGATTTGGACCCCCAGGCTGTGTGTTTTGACAACTTAGACTCGGGTTTTTTTCAGATCCGTCATTTCAACACCCAACCAATCCGGGAATCCAAATCGGATTCCGTCAGTTGACACACGTCAATTTAACCCACCAGGTCGTGTCGGAGTGAACGGCATGCCGATCAACTCTATTTGGGATTTTAGACCCCGGGTTGTTGTGTTTTGACCCCTTAGACTCAGGTCTTTATAGATCCGTCATTTCAACGCCCAACCCAATCCGGAATCCAAATCACATTCCGTCAGTTCGCACACTCAATTTAACCCACCCGGTCGTGTCGGAGTGAGAGGCACACCGATCAGATCTCTATTTGGGTTTTGGACCCCCAGGTTGTGTGTTTTGACCCCCTAGACTCGGGTTTTTTGAGATCCGTCATTTCAACGCCCAACGCAATCCGAAAATCCAATCGATTCCGTCAGTTCGCACAGTCAATTTACCCACCCAGTTGTGTGCAGCGAACGACACACCAATCGACCTCTCTTTGGGATTCTGGACCCTCGGGTTTTGTGTCAAACCCCTAACTCGGGTTTTTTTAGATCCGTCATTTCAATGCCCCACCCAATCCGGGAATCCAAATCGGATTCCGTCAGTCCACACACGTCATTTTAACCCACCCGGTCGTGTCGGAGTGAAAGGCACACCGATCAGATCTCTATTTGGGATTTTGGACTCCTAGGTTGTGTGTTTTTGACTGCCTAGACTCGGGTTTTTTGAGATCCGTCATTTCGACGCCCCCAAATCTGAAAATCCAAATCGGATTCCGTCAGTTCGCATACGTCAATTTAACCCACCCGTCGTGTCACAGCGAACGACCCCCCAGGTTGGCATCCCTTAGACTCGGGTTTTTTAGATCCGTGATTTCAACGCCCCACCCAATCCGGGATTCCAAATCGGATTCCGTCAGTTCACACACCGTCAATTTTCCCACCCGGCCGTGTCGGAGAGAACGACATGCCGATCAGATCCAATTTGAGATTTTGAACCCCCGGTTTGTATGTTTTGACCCTTTAGACTAGTTTTTTTAGATCCGTCATTTCAATGCCCACCCAATCCGGGAATCCAAATCGGATTCCGTCAGTTCGCACACGCGTCAATTAACCCACCCGGTCGTGTCGGAGTGAACGGCATAGGGATCAGATCTCTATTTGAGATTTGGACCCCCGGGCTGTGTGTTTTGACAACTTAGACTCGGGTTTTTTCAGATCCGTCATTTCAACACCCAACCCAATCCGGAATCCAAATCGGATTCCGTCAGTTCGCACACGTCAATTTAACCCACCAGGTCGTGTCGGAGTGAACGGCATGCCGATCAAACCTCTATTTGGGATTTTAGACCACCGGTTGTTGTTTTGACCCCTTAGACTCAGGTCTTTATAGATCCGTCATTTCAAAAGCCCCACCCAATCCGGAAATCCAATCAGATTTTGTCAGTTCGCATACGTCAATTTAACCCACCCGGTCGTGTCGGAGTGAGAGGCACACCGATCAGATCTCTATTTGGGATTTTGGACCCCCAGGTTGTGTTTTTTGAATCCCTAGACTCGGGATTTTGAGATCCGTCATTTCAACGACCAACTCATCCGAAAATCCAATCGGATTCTGTCACTTCGCACACGTCAATTTAACCCACCACCAGTCGTGTGGCAGCGAACGACACCGATCAGACTCTCTTTGGGATTCTGGACCCTCGGGTTGTGTGTCAAAACCCTGAGACTCGGTTTTTCTAGATCCGTCATTTCATGCCCCACCCACATCTGGGAATCCAAATCGGATTCCGTCAGTCCGCACGGTCGTCATTTTAACCCACCCGGTCGTGTCGGAGTGAAAGGCACACCGATCAGATCTCTATTTGGGATTTTGGACCCCTAGGTTGTGTTTTGACCTCCTAGACTCGGCTTTTTTGAGATCCGTCATTTTGACGCCCAACCAAATCTGAAAATCCAAATCGGATTCCGTCAGTTCGCACACGTCAATTTAACCACCCGGTCGTGTCACAGCGAACGCCCCCCAGGTTGGCTTCCTTAGACTCGGGTTTTTTTAGATCCGTCATTTCAACGCCCCACCTAATCCGGATTCCAAATCGGATTCCATCAGTTCACACACGTCAATTTAACCCACCCGGTCGTCGGAGTGAACGACACGCCGATCAGATCCCAATTTGAGATTTTGAACCCCCCGGGTTATCTGTTTTGACCCTTTAGACTAGTTTTTTTAGATCCGTCATTTCAATGCCCAACCCAATCCGGGAATCCAAATAGGATTCCGTCAGTTCGCACACGTCAAATTAACCCACCCGTCGTCGTCGAGTGAACTCACAGCGATCAGATCTCTATTTGAGATTTTGGACCCCCGGGCTGTGTGTTTTGACCACTTGACTCCGGTTTTTTCAGATCCGTCATTTCAACACCCAACCCAATCCGGAATCCAAATCGGATTCCGTCAGTTCGCACACAGCCAATTTAACCCACCAGGTCGTGTCGGAGTGAACGGCATGCCGATCAACCTCTATTTGGGATTTTAGACCCCCGGGTTGTGTGTTTTGACCCCTTATACTCAGGTCTTTATAGATCCGTCGTTTCAACGCCCTACCCAATCCGGGAATCCAAATCAGATTCCGTCAGTTCGCACACGTCATTTTAACCCACCCGGTCGTGTCGGAGTGAGAGGCACACAGATCAGATCTCTATTAGGGATTTTGGACCCCCAGGTTGTTTTGTTTTGACCCCCTAGACTCGTGTTTTTTAGAGATCCGTCATTTCAACGCCCAACGCAATCCGAAAATCCAATCGGATTCCGTCAGTTCGCACACGTCAATTTAACCCACCCAGTCGTGTGGCAGCGAACGGCACACCGATCAGACCTCTCTTTGGGATTCTGGACCCTCGGGTTGTGTGTCAAACCCCTAAACTACTCGGTTTTTTTAGATCCTCATTTCAACGCCCAACCCAATCCGGGAATCCAAATCGGATTTCGTCAGTCCGCACAACGTCATTTTAACCCCCCCCGTCGTGTCGGAGTGAAAGGCACACCGATCAGATCTCTATTTGGATTTTGGACTCCTAGGTTTGTGTGTTTTAACCCCCTAGACTCGGGTTTTTTGAGATCCGTCATTTCGACGCCCAACCAAATATGAAAATCCAAATCGGATTCCGTCAGTTCACACACGTCAATTTAACCCACCCGGTCGTGTCACACGCGAACGCCCCCCAGGTTGTCATCCCTTAGACTCGGGTTTTTTTAGATCCGTCATTTCAACGCCCCACCCAATCCGGGATTCCAAATCGGATTCCGTCAGTTCACACACGTCAATTTATCCCACCCGGCCGTGTCGGAGTGAACGGCACGCCGATCAGATCCCAATTTGAGATTTTGAACCCCCGGGTTGTATGTTTTGACCCTTTAGACTAGTTTTTTTTAGATCCGTCATTTCAATGCCCAACCCAATCCGGGAATCCAAATCGGATTCCGTCAGTTCGCACACGTCAAATTAACCCACCCGGTCGTGTCGGAGTGAACGGCACAGCGATCAGATCTCTATTTGAGATTTTGGACCCCCGGGCTATGTGTTTTGACAACTTAGACTCGGTTTTTTTTCAGATCCGTCATTTCAACACCCAACCCAATCGGGAATCCAAATCGGATTCCGTCAGTCGCACACGTCAATTACCCACCAGGTCGTGTCGGAGTGAACGGCATGCCGATCAAACCTCTATTTGGATTTTACACCCCCGGGTGTGTTTTGACCCCTTAGACTCAGGTCTTTATAGATCCGTCATTTCAACGCCCAACCCAATCCGGAAATCCAAATCAGATTCTGTCAGTTCGCACACGTCAATTAACCCACCCGATCGTGTCGGAGTGAGAGGCACACCGATCAGATCTCTATTTGGGATTTCGACCCCCAGTTTGTGTGTTTTGACCCCCTAGACTCGGGTTTTTTGAGATCCGTCATTCAACGCCCACGCAATCCGAAAATCCAATCGGATTCCGTCAGTTAGCGACACGTCAAATTAACCCACCCAGTCGTGTGTGGCAGCGAACGACACCGATCAGACCTCTCTTTGGGATTCTGGACCCTCGGGTTGTGTGTCAAACCCTTTAGGACTCAGGTTTTTTTAGATCCGTCATTTCAACGCCCCACCCAATCCAGGAATCCAAATCGGATTCCGTCAGTACGCACACGTCATTAACCCACCCGTCGTGTCGGAGTGAAAGGCACACCGATCAATCTCTATTGGGATTTTGGACCCCTAGGTTGTGTGTTTTGACACCCTAGACTCGGGTTTTTTGAGATCCGTCATTTCGACGCCCAACCAAATCTGAAAATCTAAATCGGATTCCGTCAGTTCGCACACGTCAATTAACCCACCGGTCGTGTCACACGCGAACGACCCCCCAGATTGGCATCCCTTAGACTCGGGTTTTTTTAGATCCGTCATTTCAACGCCCCACCCAATCCGAGATTCCAAATCGGATTCCGTCAGTTCACACACGTCAATTTAACAACCGGTCGTGTCGGAGTGAACGACACGCCGCTCAGATCCCATTTGAGATTTTGAACCCCCGGGTTGTATGTTTTGACCCTTTAGACTATTTTGTTCAGATCCGTCATTTCAATGCCCAACCCAATCCGGAATTCAAATCGGATTCCGTCAGTTCGCACACGTCAAATTAACCACCCGGCCTGTCGGAGTGAACGGCACAGCGATCAGATCTCTATTGGGATTTTGGACCCCCGGGCTGTGTGTTTTGACACTTAGACTCGGGTTTTTTCAGATCCTTCATTTCAACACCCAACCCAATCCGGTGAATCCAATCGGATTCCGTCAGTTCGCACACGTCAATTTAACCCACCCGGTCGTGGCGGAGTGAACGGCATGCCGATCAAACCTCTATTTGGATTTTAGACCCCGGGTTGTGGTATTTGACCTCTTAGACTCAGGCTTATAGATCCGTCATTTCAACACCCAACCCAATCCGGAAATCAAATCAGATTCCGTCAGTTCGCACACGTCAATTTAACCCCCCGGTCGTGTCGGAGTGAGAGGCACACGATCAGATCTCTATTTGGGTTTTGGACCCCCAGGTTGTGTATTTTACCCCCTAACTCGGGTTTTTTTGAGATCCGTCATTTCAACGCCCAACGCAATCCGAAAATCCAATCGAATTCCGTCAGTTCGCACACGTCAATTTAACCCACACATTCGTGTGGCAGCGAACGGCACCCCGATCAGACCTCTCTTTGGGATTCTGACCCTCGGTTTGTGTGTCAAACCCCTTAGACTCGGGTTTTTTTTTTTTTTGGTAGATAATACCAGAGATTGTATTGATTTGAAGAAATCAATTACATGAAAGTACATGCATCACCACCCGATAGCTATGAAAAAAGGAGTCTTCGGCTCCAAGGGTACAGGAAATGGGAAGTAGAAGAAGCCCTACAAGTCACTTACTGAGAAAAATTGAAATTCTTGAGAATTCTCTTTGATCTAGCTGTAGTCTTGAGCTTCTGAACGTGAGGTTCAGTAATATGCCTGACATCAGATAAAATGGATAATAGCACATGGACTTTGGCCCGTTTTACATCCTCAAATTCTGGAACATCGCTCTTTCCAATCCACCAAGAGCAGCACGGAAAGTGTTAAAGGCACGGATGTACCCGCCCCCCCCATGAAAACTACGCATCAAACTTCACATTCTGAAGTAATAGTATCCGTTGGCGGTCTATGACTATCCAGCCTATGCAAGAGTTGAGTCCAGATCCAGGAGCTATTGGGGCACTGAAAGAAGAGATGGTGGAGCTTTCTATCATGCTGTGTACACAAGACACAAATGCTTGGACCATGGATACCACGTTCTGAAGAACTCAAATGATGGAATCCTCCCCATCATACACTGCCAAGCATGCAAGGAGTATTTCTGGGCAGTGGGCCGCTTCCAGACAAATTGATACCAAGGGACTTTGGGATAGATGGTTCTTTTCAGATCATAGATATGGCTAGAGCTGATCTTACCTTATTGTGAATCCACATAATGAGTCTTCAGAGTCGCATGGATGGGAATGCTTAGGATCTTAGGCCAAAGGTCCATCATGTCAATAGAAGTGGGGGTAGGAAGGCACCCTCTCCCATTTTGGATGAAGGAACTAACAGTGGCATTAGGAGAAGGCCAAGAAGATCTGATGTATTCACCTCCCGGAATGGGTGTCCATCAATCCAAGGATCCGCCCAAAGTCTGATCGACTCACCATTACCAACCTTGCATAACATGAGGCCGCATCCATCTCTGACATGTAAGATGCTCTTCCAAGACATAGAGTGATATGAGTGGCTGCGAACATTCCATATAGTATCTTTGGATAGGTATTTGCTTTTCGCCCAAGAAGTCCAAAGATTATCATGATGGGAAACAATTCTCCAGAGTTGCATAGATATGGCAGAAAAGTTCCAGTCTTGGATGCTTCTAATACCCATTCCTCCTTCATCTTTAGGACGACATAGCCAATCATTTGATGAGATGAAAGGGTTGTAGTCCCCGAAGCATTCCAAAAGAAATTTCTCAACAGTCTATTCACCTCACTAATCAACCTATTAGGCAATATAAAAGCACCGCCCAGTAGATACATAGGAATTCAGCACAGAATTAATAAGTTCAAGTCTACCAGCCTTGGATAAGAACCTCGTCCTCCATGAAGCAATGCGGTTCTTAATTTTCTGAAGGATAGGATTGCAATGAGAATTTGTCAACCTAGAGCTGTAAGGGTAATCCCAGATAGGAAGAAGGCAGCTTCCCTTCCTGGACATGCAAGCTTGAAGAAGCGGACCTTTTGTGTGGACCCTCTCCCAACAAAGACTTTACTTTTAGCAACATTTAATTGCAGCCCCGAGCACCATAGAAAGAGTGTAAATAGATGAAATGCACCTAGCCGAGGTAATATTCGGCTTCATGAAAATGAGAAGATCAGCAGCAACATCAAATGAGAAACCTTCACATTACCAAGGATGGGACCTGTAAACTCCCCTCCTCCACTTTGCTCAATCATGATAGAGAGACCCTCCATGGCAATGAAGAATCAATATGGCGATAAAGGGTCACCTTGCCTAATGCCATTAGAAGAGCTGAAAAAACCATTAGGACTGCCATTTAGAAGGATGGAAAAGGTTGGAGAGTTTTATGAGAATATCATCCAATCAACCCACATCCTTGGGAATCCCATGCTCCTGAGCATGAAATGAACCACGATGAACTGAATCAAAGGCCTTCCGAAGATCCACTTTCAGACATAGTAGGTTGCCACGGTGCTTAGAATGAATATCCCTTACAAGGTCATTAGCAAGAAGAATACTGTCCTGTTTTCCTTCCCTAAAAAAGCAGATTGATGCTTGCTGATCAAGTGAGGCATGAACTCTTGCATGCGATTGGCAATCAACTTGGAGATTATCTTATAAAGAAAGTTGCACAAAGAGATGGCCGGAACTGATCAAAAGAATCAGCAGAGTCAGTCTTAGGAATGAGAGAAATGAAAGTGTGATTACCTGACGTACACCCTCCCCCATTAAAGAAGTAATGGACTGCATCTAAGACATCACCACCCACTATGTTCCAACACATAACTGGTAAAAGTCAGCTGGAAAACCATCAGGTCCAGGACTTTTATTCTTCGGAGCACTGAACACCACACCTTAATCTCTTCAGAAGTAAAAGGATTCATGATAGTAGAGCGATCCTCTTCAGAGAGCACCCGGGAGGGTAAGAAGCTGGGGGGATGATGTTGAGAGTGCTGATTAAGAAGAGAAGTGTAGAAGTCCACAGCATGATCTTTAACCTTCATCTGTCATTAGAGATATTACCATCCTGCAACTTGCAACTTCTTATAGAGTTTACCATTCTACGCCCTTAATACTAGCATAGAGAAGCTAGGCTATCATCAGATTGAGTTAACCAATGTTGTTTAGCCCTTTGATGAGCAAAGTCCTTCCATACTAAGAGAAACAAGATAGTCATCCGAGCTAGCCTCTCCTTCTCCATGCAGTTCACATTCAAAGGATCCGCAGATAATGTTCTTGAGCCTTGCGAAGAACATCCCCAGCATAAGCAACCTTTCTATGAATGATTCCAAACTCTGATTTATCCATTCCCTTAAGGCACCCTTGACAGATTGAAGTTTCTTACACAGAACATAAATAGGAGTACCCGCACCTGAGTATTCCAAGCCTTCTGGACAGTAGGGAGGAACCCATCATGCTTTGCCCACATGTTGAAGAACTTGAATGGTTTAGGGCCAGTATGGATAGCTGCTTCACTGAGAACAGTAAGATGCGAGTGGTCAGACAGTACTTGTTCACCATAAGTGCCAAAACTATCTGGATAGGAATCCAGCCAATGTTGATTAATGAGAGCTCTATCAAGGCGACAAGCAATCTCCTGGTCCCCATAGATCTATTAGACCACGAAAAAATGTTCCCCACAGATTTCAGATCCAGCAAAGAAGAAGCATCAACGCAAGTGTTAAAATCTCGAAGCATAGCTGTGGTAAGATTCCGACCTCCAACTTTTCCTCAGGGAATCGAACGCATTGAAAATCACCAATAAGAAGCCAGGCAAGGAGATATGCACAGAGATGTCTATAATGTCCCTCCAAAGAGTCTGCCTTTCGTAAGGCAGATTCGAACCATAGACTGCTGTCAAATGAAAATTCTTCCCAGAAGACATGTCAATACCATCCCATATGGATAAGCTGAGAAGTGGCTTTTACTTGAGTTAATTGAACAGAAGACCCATTCCATAGAACCCCGATTCTACCTCCCAAGTGCTCAGAATAATTATGCAGGATATTAAGATGAGGTGCATAAACAGACGACGAGTAGTCATCTTAGGTTCACGAACATGAGTTTCCAGCAAACACAAAAACATCAGCTTAGCATGGGAGATTTGATTTTTAACACTTAATCTATTCCCTCTCTTATTAAGACCCCGAACATTCCAAGAAACTATCTTCATAAAAACTAACTTTGGGAAAGAGATCTGATACGAGCCTGTATCTTATCCATAGTGTGCTCCATATTAGAGGCATTACCCTTAGCATGACCTTTGTTAGATGCTTCAACCCTTCTTCCTTTTTATTAGCCAGCGGCGGATTCAAACTCCTTCATGCTCCAAATACGTTGCATGCATGCAACCTGATTCCTTATACGTGGCATTAGAAATGCTTTCCTCACTTGAATGAATATCCTGCATAGTCTTCCCTTCATTAGAAATGCTAGCGTACACCTCACCTTCGATGGATTGATGAATATTTCTGCCCAAGATCTCCTTCCTTCTAAGAATAGTGTAATCAGCATTAGGAGAGAGCTGCTGGACGCTGGCCCCACTTCCATGCAAAGTAGGAATCGTCTTGCATGGCAGGGTGCTAGCAGGGATATCTTGTCTCTTTGTAGATGGAGCGGGGGCAAGATTTTGCAGCTGGCCATGGGCCCCACTTCCATGCAAGAAGATATGTACGTGATAAGTTGCATGGTAGGCTATCTCCTCCCTCTCCTCCTATTGCAGCTTCCTTTCTGCGAATGATGCGGTCGGATTTGCAAGTGAGGATGGGAGGGGATCCGAGTTGCCTCCATGACGTCCTTCTCTTCCAAGGCCGAAAAACTGTTGAGCACTTCAATGGCGGATGCAGCTGCACCAACCGGATGAGGAATTGACACATCAACCATGTTCGAATTCTTACCATGTCTATCCCGAGCATTCTCACTTCCGTCAATCACCACTTCATGAGACCCACAGCAGATGGTGGACCTGTACTCTTCGGCCTCCACACCTTTAACGACTTAGCAGCCGCATGCTCCAGGTGGCATTCACCATTGCCATGACCAATGATTTGCAGGCTTCACAAACCGTTGCTTCCAATCGTAGTGGACAAGAATGGTATCAATAGAGCCATCGGAATCCATCACTTCAGATCAGAGGAAAGGAGGAATGAACGTCCATCAAGATGCAAACACGAGCAAACAACAATCTCTTCTAGAAGCCGTCAGCCCATCCATGTGAAGAGGAACGCCCCAGCAGACTAGCTATCTTACTCAATCCTCTAACTGTCCACCATTTGAGAGGTAGGCCAGGAATCTTACCCAGACGAGTATAGAAGTGAGCGATTCCTTTTCCATCTGTAAATGAGTATTCCACCTACGGAGACCAAGGGATGACCCTTAATACACCAGAACCCATCTAAAACCTTCTGTAAATCTTCTCTTGGTTAAAGATTACTAGAAAAGAATCCTCCGTCACGCATCAGCAGCTCCACCACCCCCTTAGGCTTCCAGAAATTAAGAATAAAGTAACGAAGGGCAGTGTAGATAGGCTTCATACCGATGCAATAACCCATGATGGCTAGACGCCATTTCTCCTGCAAATCCTTCGCATCTTCCCCTTCAAACACAACAATCTTCTGATCAAGCAAGGAGACAGGTTCAATGAACTGTAAGTCGCCTTCTTTGATCCCATCACCTTCACCCGAGAGAGCTCCAAACAGAGAAGACCACGGACGCCTAGTCTGAGAGACCCTGGAACGAGATCTACTGGATCGGTTGGATGCACCACGATCCATAGGACGACCCCTGAAGGAAGAAGAAACGGAGGGATTACCATGTGGGAGAGAGCCCTGTGGAGGAGGGTCTCTACCCCCGGCAATCACAAGGCCATTGGAGGCACTCGGAGGAAGATCCTCTATGCGCCCCCCAGGGGCCACCCCACAACTCCCAAAGAATTGCCAAATCCACAGAGCTTCTCTCTCTAGGAAACTAGAGAGAGAGAGAGATCCTGTAGCAATGACATCTTCATTAGACTCGGGTTTTTTTAGATCCGTCATTTCAACGCCCCACCAATCCGGGAATTCAAATCGGATTCCGTCAGTCCGCACACGTCATTTTAACCCACCCGGTCGTGTCGGAGTGAAACGCACACCAATCAGATCTCTATTTGGGATTTTGGACCCCTAGGTTGTGTGTTTTGACCCCCTAGACTCGGGTTTTTTGAGATCCGTCATTTCGACGTCCAACCAAATCTGAAAATCCAAATCGGATTGTGTCAGTTCGCACACGTCAATTTAACCCACCCCGGCGTGTCACAGCGAACGACCCCCCAGGTTGGCATCCCTTAAACTCGGGTTTTTTTTTATCCGTCATTTCAACGCCCCACCCAATCCGAGATTCCAAATCGGATTCCGTCAGTTCACACACATCAATTTAACCCACCCTCCGTGTCGGAGTGACGGCACGCCGATCAGATCCAATTTGAGATTTGAACCCCCGGGTTGTATGTTTTGACCCTTTAGACTAGTTTTTTTTAGATCCGTCATTTCAATGCCCAACCCAATCGGGAATCCAAATCGGATTCCGTCAGTTCTCACCGTCAAATTAACCCACACCCGGTCGTGTCGGAGTGAACGGCACAGCGATCAGATCTCTTATTTGGGATTTTGGACGCTCGGGCTGTGTGTTTGACCACTTAGACTCGGATTTTTTCAGATCCGTCATTTCAACACCCAACCCAATCCGAGAATCCAAATCGGATTACGTCAGTTCGCACACGTCAATTTAACGACCAGGTCGTTCGGAGTGAACGGCATGCCGATCAAACCTCTATTTGGGATATTAGACCCCGGGTTGGTGTTTTTGACCCCTTAGATTCAGGTCTTTATAGATCCGTCTTTCAACGCCCAACCCAATCCGGAAATCCAAATCAGATTCCGTCAGTTCGCACACGTCATTTTAACCCACCCGTCGTGTCGGAGTGAGAGGCACACACGATCAGATCTCTATTTTTGATTTTGGACCCCAGGTTGTGTGTTATGACCACTTAGACTCGGATTTTTTCAGATTCCATCATTTCAACCCAAACCCAATCCGGGAATCCAAATCGGATTCCGTCAGTTCGCACACGTCAATTTAACCCACCAGGTCGTGTCGGAGTGAACGGCATGCCGATCAAACCTCTATTTGGGATTTTAGACCCCCGGGTTGTGTGTTTTGACCCCTTAGACTCAGGTCTTTATAGATCCGTCATTTCAACGCCCAACCCAATCCGGAAATCCAAATCGATTCCGTCAGTTCGCACACGTCAATTTAACCCACCCGGTCGTGTCGGAGTTAACGGCATGCCAATCAAACCACTATTTGGGATTTTAAGACCGCCGGGTTGTGTGTTTTGACCCCTTAGACTCAAGTCTTTATAGATCTGTCATTTCAATGCCCAACCCAATCCAGGAATCCAAATCACATTCCGTCAGTTCGCACACGTTAATTTAACCTACCCGTCGTGTCGGAGTGAGAGGCACAACGATCAGATCTCTATTTGGGATTTTGGACCCCCAGGTTGTGTGTTTTGACCCCCTAGACTCGGGTTTTTTGAGATCCGTCATTTCAACGCCCAACGCAATCCGAAAATCCAATCGGATTCCGTCAGTTCGCACACGTCAATTTAACCCACCCGGTCGTGTGGCAGCGAACGGCACACTGATCAGACCTCTCTTTTGGATTCTGACCCCTCGGTGTGTGTCAACCCCTTAGACGCGGGTTTTTTTAGATCCGTCATTTCAACGCCCCACCCAATCCGGAATCCAAATCAGATTCCGTCAGTCCGCACACGTCATTTTAACCCACCCGGTCCGTCGGAGTGAAAGGCACACCGATCAGATCTCTATTTGGGATTTTGGACCCCTAGGTTGTATGTTTTGACCCCCTAGACTCAGGTTTTTCGAGATCCGTCATTTCGACGACCAACCAATCTGAAAATCCAAATCGGATTCCGTTAGTTCGCACACGTCAATTTAACCCACCGGTCGTGTCACACAGCGAATGACCCCCCAGGTTGGCCTCCCTAAGACTCAGGTTTTTTTAGATCCGTCATTTCAACGCCCCACCGAATCCGGGATTCCAAATCGGATTCCGTCAGTTCACACCGTCATTTAACCCACCGGTCGTGTCGATGTGAACGACACGCCTATCAGATCCCAATTTGAGATTTTGAACCCCCGGTGGTATGTTTGACCCTTTAGACTAATTTTTTTAAGATCCTACATTTCAATGCCCAACCCAATACGGGATCCAAATCGGATTCCCAATTCGCACCACGTCAAATTAACCCCCCGGTCGTCTCGGAGTGAACGGCACAGCGATCAGATCTCTATTTGGTATTTTGACCCCCGGGTTTGTGGTTTTGACCACTTAGACTCAGGTTTTTTCAGATCCTCATTTCAACACCCAACCCATCCGGGATCCAAATCGGATTCCGTCAGTTCGCACACGTCAATTTAAACCACCAGGTCGTGTCGAAGTGAACGGCATGCTGATCAAACCTCTATTGGGATTTAGACCCCAGGTTGTGTGTTTTGACCCTTAGACTCAGGTCTTTATAGATCCGTCATTTCAACGCCCAACCCAATCCAGAAATCCAAATCAGATTCCGTCAGTTCACACAACTCAATTTAACCCACCCGGTCGTGTCGGAGTGAGAGGCGATCTCTATTTGGATTTTGACCCCCAGGTTGTGTGTTTTGACCCCCTAGACTCGGGTTTTTTGAGATCCGTCATTTCAACGCCCAACGCAATCCGAAAATCCAATCGTATTCTGTCAGTTCGCACACGTCAATTTAACCCACCCAGTCGGGTGGCAGCGAACGGCACCCGATCAGACCTCTCTTTGGGATTCTGGACCCTCGGGTTGTGTGTCAAACCCCTTAGACTCGGGTTTTTTTAGATCCGTCATTTTAAACGCCCCACCCAATCCGGGAATCCAAATCGGATTCCGTCAGTCCGCACACGTCATTTTAACCCCCCGGTCGTGTCGGAGTGAAAGGCACACGATCAGATTCTATTTGGGATTTTGGACCCCTAGGTTGTGTGTTTTGACCCCCAAGACTCGGGTTTTGCGAGATCCTCATTTCGACGCCCACCAAATCTGAAAATCCAAATCGGATTCCGTCAGTTTGCACACGTCAATTTAACCCACCCGTCGTGTCACAGCGAACGACCCCCCAGGTTGGCATCCCTTAGACTGGGTTTTTTTAGATCCGTCATTGAACGCCCCACCCAATTCGGGTTCCAAATCGGATTCCTTCAGTTCACACACGTCAATTTAACCCACCGGTCGTGTCGGAGTGAACAGCATGCACGCCTATCAGATCCCATTTGGAGATTTGAACCCCCAGCTTGTATGTTTTGACCCTTTAGACTAATTTTTTTAAGATCCTACATTTCAATGCCCAACCCAATCGGGAATCCAAATCGGATTCCGTCAGTTCGCACAGTCCAATTAACCCACCCGGTCGTCTCGGAGTGAACGGCACAGCGATCAGATCTCTTTTGGGATTTTGGACCCCCGGGCTGTGTGTTTTGACACTTAGACTCGGGTTTTTTCAGATCCGTCATTTCAAAACCAACCAATCCGGGAATCCAAACGGATTCCGTCAGTGCGCACACAACGTCAATTTAAACCACCAGGTCGTGTCAGAGTGAACGGCATGCCGATCAAACCTCTATTTGAGATTTTAGACCCCCGGGTTGTGTGTTTTGACCCCTTAGACTCAGGTCTTTATAGATCCGTCATTTCAACGCCCAACCCAATCCGGAATCCAAATCAGATTCCGTCAGTTCGCACACGTCATTTTAACCCACCCGGTCGTGTCGGAGTGAATGGCACAGCGATCAGATCTATATTTGGTATTTTGGACCCCCGGGCTGTGTGTTTTTACAACTTACTCGTGTGGCAGCGAACGGCACACCGATCAGACTCTCTTTGGGATTCTGGACCCTCGGGTTGTGTGTCAAACCCCTTAGACTCGGGTTTTTTAAGATCCGTCATTTCAACGCCCCACCCAATCCGGGAATCCAAATCGATTCCCAGTCCGCACACATCATTTTAACCCACACGGTCGTGTCGGAGTGAAAGGCACACCGATCAGATCCAATTTGAGATTTTGAACCCCCGGGTTGATGTTTTGACCCTTTAGACTAATTTTTTAAGATCCGGCATTTCAATGCCCAACCCAATCTTTTTTTTTTTTTTCGATAAGTAAAATGGTATTAATGAAGACAATATTTACAGAAGCCTTTGACCATGAATAGTCAAGAGGCAAACATCACCTAGAGGAGAATGGAGAGTGCACCTCACCTCAGAGAGGTGAGATGTTCTCACTCCACCATTCTCACTTTAGGTTACAAATCTAAGATAATCATGTCCACACAAGTCATGGACTATGAACCAAAATCTGAAAAGAACAAAATCTGAAATTCTAGATAGTTTTGGCTTGACTTTCTGATCTCAAAGTGTTGAGAAACCTTCATTTTGCTGTTGATGCTAACTTTCCACTTTGAATGCAATGAGATCTTGTTTTTCCTTCTTCTCCAACATTCCAGCACCTGAAAACTTAACAAAAACAAGTCCAAGCATAGAAGATGTCCAAGTTGAGAACAGATTAAAGTGATCATACTATTAGAAAAAATTAATTAGCAATAGGCTCATTTCTGATCTAGCTAATAGAGAAATTGAATCTAGTAGAATCCCTTTCTCGCGATTGGTAAAGTTCTGAACTTCCCAAGCCTTTTCCATCAGCTTTTGGAATCCATGATGATATCAAGAAGAATGTGAACTTTATCTTTTTTTGTTTCTTCAAAGACTATTGCATCTTTCTCTCCAAATCCACCCAAATAGCTGATCTAAGAATAACTCTCACCATCTTGATCAAAATGCCATTTTTTAGGAAACTGTAAGGCAATTGCTTTGATTTCATGCAGGAGCCCTTTTGAGGATTCCTTGTCAAATCACATCTATCAGAATTTGTTTCCAAATCCAATTTGAATAAGTGCAGCCAAAGAATAGGTGATCAGCGGTCTCCATATCTTTCATGCAAAGAACACATCCATTTGCTAAGTATAGCCCTTCCTCTGTAAATTGTCCAAAGTTGGAGTTTATGTGCATAGCTTGCCAAGTACAAAGAGAGAATTTCTGAACTGTTGGACTGTTCCAAACCAATTGCTTAATTCCAAGGTGCAGCCTTCATCCTTATTTGATTCCAAGCTGAAGTGGTTGAAAATCTTCCATTTTCATGCTTCCCATTTTACCCCATCAACTCCATCATTTGAGATTGGAATTGCAGCAATTTGAGGCCACAAAGAGATCATATCATAGAAATGGATTAGGAAGGTTCCAATTCCCATTATGAATATAGTGTGAAATCTGCAATCTTTAGGGGCACCCAGTCCTGTCTTACTCTATCACCACACAACTGGTAGATGCTTTTACCATTAATCCAAGGGTCATCACATGTGTATGCCATTACCTGGGAGATAACAAAAGATAGGTGGTCCACCAACAACGTCTTCCCTTGAGGATTCCTTTAATAGCAGTTGAGAATAAGGCTTTATGTCCCACATTCCATATTGATTTGTGCTGAAGTACCTTCCTTTGATCCAATGACCCAAAGACAATCTTTACCATTTACCAACTCCCACAGATGATTTATCATACAAGCCTTGTTCCATTCTTGTAAATTCTTTAAATTCAGCCTCCTTCTTCTTTGGGTTTACAAATTGCATTCCCTTCACCTGTGCAAGGATCGCCTCTTGATTTCCTCCCCAAAAAAATCTGCTAAGGATACCTTCAACTTCATGAATGAATCCAGCTGGTATAAGAAAGCATTTGCCCAATATAATGAATAAGATTGCAGCACAGAACGAATCAATCCCCCTTCCAGCTTTTGAGAGTAATTTGCTTTTCCAAGATGAGTCTTTTTTTGATCTTGTCTTAATTGGTCTACAATGGTCCTTCTTTATGCTATTTGAGAAAAGAGGAAGACCCAAATAGTAACAGGGAGATATCCTTCAGCCACCCCAAGGTGTTAGTAATGGTCTCCTTTCATGAATACCAGCCCCATTATAGACTTTGCTCAACCCAATCCGGGAATCCAAATCGGATTCCGTCAGTTCGCACACGTCAAATTAACCCACACGGTCGTGTCGGAGTGAACGGCACAGCGATCAGATCTCTATTTGGATTTTGCACCCCCGGGCTGGTGTTTTGACCACATAGACTCGGGTTTTTTCAGATCCGTCATTTCAACACCCAACCCAATCCGGGAATCCAAATCGGATTCCGTAGTTCGCACACGTCAATTTAACCCACCAGTCGTGTCGGAGTGAACGGCATGCCAATCAAACCTCTATTGGGATTTAGACCCCCGGGTTGTGTTTGACCCTTAGACTCAGGTCTTTATAGATCCGTCATTTCAACGCCCACCCAATCCGGAATCCAAATCAGATTCCGTCAGGTCGCACACGTCAATTTACCCACCCGGTCGTGTCGGAGTGAACGGCACAGCGATCAGATCTCTTTTGGTATTTTGGACCCCCGGGCTGTGTGTTTTTACAACTTAGACTCGGGTTTTTTCAGATCCGTCATTTCAACACCCAACCCAATCCGGGAATCCCAATCGGATTCCGTCAGTTCGCACACTAACAAATTTAACCCACCAGGTCGTGTCGGAGTGAACGGCATGCCGATCAAACCTCTATTTGGGATTTTAGACGCCCGGGTTGTGTATTTTGACCCCTTAGACTCAGGTCTTTATAGATCCGTCATTTCAACGCCCACTCAAATTCGGATATCCAAATCAGATTCCGTTATTTCGCACACGTCAATTTAACCCACCCTGTCGTGTCGGAGTGAGAGGCGATCTCTATCTGGGATTTTGGACCCCCAGGTTGTGTGTTTTGACCCCCTAGACTCACGTTTTTTGAGATCCGTCATTTCAACGCCCAATGCAATCCGAAATTCCAATCGGATTCCGTCAGTTCGCACACGTCAATTAAACACCCCAGTCGTGTGGCAGCGAACGGCACACCGATCAGACCTCTCTTTGGGATTCTGGACCCTGGGTTGTGTGTCCAACCCTTAGACTCGGGTTTTTTAAGATCCGTCATTTCAACGCCCCACCCAATCCGGAATCCAAATCGGATCCGTCAGTCCGCACACGTCATTTTAACCCACACGGTCGTGTCGGAGTGAAAGGCACACCGATCAGATCCCAATTTGAGATTTTGAACCCCCGGGTTGTATGTTTTGACCCTTTAGACTAATTTTTTTAAGATCCGGCATTTCAATGCCCAACCCAATCCGAGAATCCAAATCGGATTCCGTCAGTTCGCACACGTGAAATTAACCCACCCGGTCGTGTCGGAGTGAACGGCACAGCGATCAGATCTCTATTTGGGATTTTGCACCCCCGGGCTGTGTGTTTTGACCACTTAGACTCGGGTTTTTTCAGATCCGTCATTTCAACACCCAACCCAATCCGGGAATCCAAATCGGATTCCGTCAGTTCGCACACGTCAATTTAACCCACCAGGTCGTGTCGGAGTGAACGGCATGCCAATCAAACCTCTATTTGGGATTTTAGACCCCCGGGTTGTGGTTTTGACCCCTTAGACTCAGGTCTTTATAGATCCGTCATTTCATCCCCCAACCCAATCCGGGAATCCAAATCACATTCCGTCAGTTCGCACACGTCAATTTAACCCACCCGGTCGTGTCGGAGTGAGAGGCACACCGATCAGATCTCTATTTGGGATTTTGGACCCCCAGGTTGTGTGTTTTGACCCCCTAGACTTGGGTTTTTTTGAGATCCGTCATTTCAACGCCCAACGCAATCCGAAAATCCAATCGAATTCCGTCAGTTCGCACACGTCAATTTAACCCACCCAGTCGTGTGGCAGCGAACGCACACCGATCAGACCTCTCTTTGGGATTCTGGACCCTCGGGTTGTGTGTCAAACCCCTTAGACTCGGGTTTTTTTAGATCCGTCATTTCAACGCCCCACCCAATCCGGGAATGAAAATCGGATTCCGTCAGTTCGCACACGTCATTTTAACCCACCCAGTCGTGTCGGAGTGAAAGGCACACCGATCAGATCTCTATTTGGGATTTTGGACCCCTAGGTTGTGTGTTTTGACCCCCTAGACTCGGGTTTTTTGAGATCCGTCATTTCAACGCCCAACCAAATTTGAAAATCCAAATCGGATTCCGTCAGTCGCACACGTCAATTTAACCCACCCGGTCGTGTCACAGCGAACGACCACCCAGGTTGGCATCCCTTAGACTCGGGTTTTTTTAGATCCGTCATTTCAACGCCCCACCCAATCCGGAATCCAAATCGGATTCCGTCAGTTCGCACACGTCAATTTATCCCACCCGGTCGTGTTGGAGCAAACGGCATGCCGATCAGATCCCAATTTGAGATTTTGGTTCCCCGGGTCGTGTGTTTTGCCCCTTTAGACTGGTTTTTTTTAGATCTGTCATTTCATTACCCAACCCAATCCGGGAATCCAAATCGGATTCCGTCAGTTCGCACACGTCAATTAACCCACCCGGTCGTGTCAGAGCAAACGACATGCCGATCAGATCCCTATTTGGGATTTGGGACCCCCGGGTTGTGTGTTTTGACCCTTTAGACTAAGAGTCTTATAGATCCATCATTTCAACGCCCAACCCAATCCGGGAATCCAAATCGGATTCAGTCAGTTCGCACACGTCAAATTAACCCACCCGGTCGTGTCGGAGTGAACGGCACACCGATCAGATCTCTATTTGGGATTTTGGACACCGGGCTGTGTGTTTTGACCCCTTGGACTCGGTTTTTTTCAGATCCGTCATTTCAACGCCCAACCCAATCCAGGAATCCAAATCGGATTCCGTCAGTCGCACACGTCAATTTAACCCACCCGGTCGTGTCGGAGTGAACGGCATGCCGATCAACCTCTATTTGGGATTTTAGACCCCCGGGTGGTAGTGTTTTTTGACCCCTTAGACTCAGGTCTTTATAGATCTGTCATTTCAACGCCCAACCCAATCTGGGAATCTAAATCAGATTCCGTTCGTTCGCACACGTCAATTTAACTCACCCGGTCGTGTCGGAGTGAGAGGCACACCGATCAGATCTCTATTTGGATTTTGGACCCCCAGGTTGTGTGTTTTGACCCCCTAGACTCGGGTTTTTTGAGATCCATCATTTCAACACCCAACGCAATCCGAAAATTCAATCGGATTCCGTCAGTTCGCACACGTCAATTTAACCCACCCAGTCGTGTGGCAGCGAACGGCACACTGATCAGACCTCTCTTTGGGATTCTGGACCCTCGGGTTGTGTATTTTGACCCCTTAGACTCAGGTCTTTATAGATCCGTCATTTCAACGCCCAACCAAATACGGATATCCAAATCAGATTCCGTCATTTCGCACACGTCAATTTAACCCACCCTGTCGTGTCGGAGTGAAAGGCGATCTCTATTTGGGATTTTGGACCCCCAGGTTGTGTGTTTTGACTCCCTAGACTCGGGTTTTTTGAGATCCGTCATTTCAACGCCCAACGCAATCCGAAAATCCAATCGGATTCCGTCAGTTCGCACACGTCAATTTAACCACCCAGTCGTGTGGCAACAAACGGCACACCGATCAGACCTCTCTTTGGGATTCTGGATCCTCGGGTTGTGTGTCAAACCCCTTAGACTCGGGTTTTTTAAGATCCGTCATTTCAACGCCCCACCCAATCCGGGAATCCAAATCGGATTCCGTCAGTCCGCACACGTCATTTTAACCCACACGGTCGTGTCGGAGTGAAAGGCACACCGATCAGATCCCAATTTGAGATTTTGAACCCCCGGGTTGTATGTTTTGACCCTTTAGACTAATTTTTTTAAGATCCGGCATTTCAATGCCCAACCCAATCCGGGAATCCAAATCGGATTCCGTCAGTTCGCACACGTCAAATTAACCCACCGGTCGTGTCGGAGTGAACGGCACAGCGATCAGATCTCTGTTTGGGATTTTGCACCCCCGGGCTGTGTGTTTTGACCACTTAGACTCGGGTTTTTTCAGATCCGTCATTTCAACACCAACCCAATCCGGGAATCCAAATCGGATTCCGTCAGTTCGCACACGTCAATTTAACCCACCAGGTCGTGTCGGAGTGAACGGCATGCCAATCAAACCTCTATTTGGGATTTTAGAACCCCGGGTTGTGTGTTTTGACCCCTTAGACTCAGGTCTTTATAGATCCGTCATTTCAACGCCCAACCAATCCGGGAATCCAAATCACATTCCGTCAGTTCGCACACGTCAATTTAACCCACCGGTCGTGTCGGAGTGAGAGGCACACCGATCAGATCTCTATTAGGGATTTTGGACCCCCAGGTTGTGTGTTTTGACCCCCTAGACTTGGGTTTTTTGAGATCCGTCATTTCAACGCCCAACGCAATCCGAAAATCCAATCGAATTCCGTCAGTTCGCATACGTCAATTTAACCCACCCAGTCGTGTGGCAGTGAACGGCACACCGATCAGACCTCTCTTTGGGATTCTGGACCCTCGGGTTGTGTGTCAAACCCCTTAGACTCGGGTTTTTTTAGATCCGTCATTTCAACGCCCCACCCAATCCGGGAATGCAAATCGGATTCCGTCAGTTCGCACACGTCATTTTAACCCACCCGGTCGTGTCGGAGTGAAAGGCACACCGATCAGATATCTATTTGGGATTTTGGACCCCTAGGTTGTGTGTTTTGACCCCTAGACTCGGGTTTTTTGAGATCCGTCATTTCAACGCCCAACCAAATCTGAAAATCCAAATCGGTTTCCGTCAGTTCGCACACGTCAATTTAACCCACCCGGTCGTGTCACAGCGAACGACCCCCCAGGTTGGCATCCCTTAGACTCGGGTTTTTTTAGATCCGTCATTTCAACGTCCCACCCAATCCGGGAATCCAAATCGGATTCCGTCAGTTCGCACACGTCAATTTAACTTACCCGGTCGTGGTGGAGCAAACGGCATGCCGATCAGATCCCAATTTGAGATTTTGGTTCCCGGGTCGTGTGTATTTCCCCTTTAGACTGGTTTTTTTAGATCTGTCATTTCAATACCCAACACAATCCGGGAATCCAAATCGGATTCTGTCAGTTCGCACACGTCAATTTAACCCACCCCGTCGTGTCAGAGCAAACGACATGCCGATCAGATCCCTATTTGGGATTTTGGACCCCCGGGTTGTGTGTTTTGACCCTTTAGACTAAGAGTCTTATAGATCCATCATTTCAACGCCAACCAATCCGGGAATCCAATCGGATTCAGTCAGTTCGCACCCGTCAAATAACCCACCCGGTCGTGTCGGAGTGAACGGCACACCGATCAGATCTCTATTTGGGATTTTGGACCACGGGCTGTGTGTTTTGACCCCTTGGACTCGGGTTTTTTGAGATCCGTCATTTCAACGCCCAACCCAATCCGGGAATCCAAATCGGATTTCGTCAGTTCGCACACGTCAATTTAACCCACCCGGTCGTGTCGGAGTGAACGGCATGCCGATCAAACCTCTATTTGGGATTTTAGACCCCCGGGTTGTGTTTTTTGACCCCTTAGACTCAGGTCTTTATAGATCCGTCATTTCAACGCCCCACCCAATCCGGGAATCCAAATCACATTCCGTCCGTTCGCAACGTCAATTAACTAACACCCGGTCGTGTCGGAGTGAGAGGCACACCGATCAGATCTCTATTTGGGATTTTGGACCCCCAGGTTGTGTGTTTTGACCCCTAGACTCAGGTTTTTTGAGATCCGTCATTTCAACGCCCAACGCAATCCGAAAATCCAATCGGATTCCGTCAGTTCGCACACGTCAATTTAACCCACCCGGTCGTGTCACAGCACACGTCAATTTAACCCACCAATGTTCCCATTGCAATATCAAAGAAGAGTCTCATGACCACCTTTTTCAATGTGATTTCAGCAAGTGGATTTGGCAACAAATTTTATGCAGGTTCGGCTATGGAAGACAACCGAAAGAAACTATGCGAAATGAAATACAAAAGCTCAAACAGGGTCTTCCTGAACAAAGCATAACTGGATGATGGCTCAGCTTTCTATGAAGGCTGCGGTTTGGTGGATATGGAGAGAGAGATGTCTCAGGTTTTGAAGATAAAGAAACTACAAAAATGCAAGTGCCGATTAGGATTCTCCTGGACATTAAGTTGTGCATGGAGAATACTCAGATGAAAGCCTTCTCTAGAAAGGAAGAGGAGACTCTCACTCGGTTCAATATTCTTAGACATGATCTATTTTTAGATTTTCTTACTCATAGTCCACAGCTTGTGTGGCCATGAGGTGTTATTTTGGCCATCCTATTGTAGTGAGTGGTGGAGTGGGACCATTCCACCTCTTTGAGGTGGGGTGCACTCTCCTATTCCTCAATTCCTGCCTTTGGCTATGTGTTTCTGACACGTCAATTTAACCACCCGGTCGTGTCGGAGTGAACGGCATGCCGATAAGATCCCAATTTGAGATTTTGAACCCCCGGGTTGTATGTTTTGATCCTTTAGACTAATTTTTTTAAGATCCGTCATTTCAATGCCCAACCCAATCCGGGAATCCAAATCGGATTCCGTCAGTTCGCACACGTCAAATTAACCACCCGTCGTGTCGGAGTGAACGGCACAGCGATCAGATCTCTATTTGGGATTTTGGACCCCGGGCTGTGTGTTTTGACCACTTAGACTCGGGTTTTTTCAGATCTGTCATTTCAACACCCAACCCAATCTGGAATCCAAATCGGATTCCGTCAGTTCGCACACGTCAAGTTAACCCACCAGGTCGTGTCGGAGAGAACGGCATGCCGATCAAACCTCTATTTGGGATTTTAGACCCCCGGGTTGTGTGTTTTGACCCCTTAGACTCAGCTCTTTATAGATCCGTCATTTCAACGCCAAACCAATCCGGGAATCCAAATCAGATTCCTTCAGTTCGCACAGGTCAATTTAACCCACCCAGTCGTGTCGGAGTGTGAGATGCACACCAATCAGATCTCTATTTGGGATTTTGGACCCCCAGGTTGTGTGTTTTGACCCCTAGACTCGGGTTTTTTGAGATCCGTCATTTCAACGCCCAACGCGATCCGAAAATCCAATCGGATTCTGTCAGTTCGCACACGTCAATTTAACCACACGGTCGTGTGGCAGCGAATGGCACACCGATCAGACCTCTCTTTGGGATTCTGGACCCTCGGGTTGTGTGTCAAACCCCTTAGACTCGGGTTTTTTTAGATCCTTCATTTCAACGCCCCACCCAATCGGGAATCCAAATTGGATTCCGTCAGTTCGCACACGCCATTTAACCCAACCGGTCGTGTCGGAGTGAAAGCCACACCGATCAGATCTATATTGGGATTTTGGACCCCTAGGTTGTGTGTTTTGACCCCTAGACTCGGTTTTTTGTGATCGTCATTTCAACGCCCAACCAAATCTGAAAATCCAATCGAATTCCGTCAGTTCGCACACGTCAATTTAACCCACCCGGTCGTGTCACAGCGAACGACCCCCCAGGTTGGCATCCCTTAGACTCAATTTTTTTTAGATCCGTCATTTCAGCGCCCTACCCAATCTGGGAATCCAAATCGGATTCCGTCAGTTCGCACACGTCAATTTAACCCACCCGGTCGTGTTGGAGCAAACGGCATGCCGATCAGATCCCAATTTGAGATTTTGGTCCCCGGGTCGTGTGTTTTGCCCCTTTAGACTGGTTTTTTTTAGATCTGTCATTTCAATACCAACCCAATTCGGGAATCCAAATCGGATTCCGTCAGTTCGCACAGTCAATTTAACCCACCGGTCGTGTCGGAGCAAACGACATGCGATCAGATCCCTATTTGGTATTTTGGACCACGGGTTATGTGTTTTGACGTTTAGACTAGATTTTTATAGATCCGTCATTTCAACGCCAACCCAATCCGAGAATCCAAATTAGATTCCGTCAGTTTGCGCCTGTCAAATTAACCAACCCGGTCGTGTCGGAGTGAACGGCACACCGATCAGATCTCTATTTGGGAATTTGGACACCCGGGCTGTGTGTTTTGGCCACTTAGACGGGGTTTTTGAGATCCGTCATTTCACCGCAACACAATCCGGGAATCCAAATCGGATTCCGTCAGTTCGCACACGTCAATTTAACCCACCGGTCGTGTCGGAGTTAACGGCATGCCGATCAAAATTCTATTTGGGATTTTAGACCCCCGGGTTGTGGTTTTGACCCCTTAGACTCAGGTTTTATAGATCCGTCATTTCAACGCCCAACCCAATCAGGGAATCCAAATCAGATTCCATCAGTTCGGACACGTCAATAACCCACCCAGTCGTGTCGGAGAGTGAGAGTCTTACCGATCAGATCTCTATTTGGGATTTTGTACCCCCAGGTTGTGTGTTTTGACCACCTAGACTCAGGTTTTTTGAGATCCGTCATTTCAACGCCCAACGCAATCCGAAAATCCAATCGGATTCCGTCAGTTCGCACACGTCAATTTAACCCACCGGTCGTGTGGCAGCGAACGGCACACTGATCAGACCTCTTTGGGATTCTAGACCCTGGATTGTGTGTCAAACCCCTTAGACTCGGGTTTTTTTAGATCGTCATTTCAACGCCCCACCCAATCCGGGAATCCAAATCGGATTCCGTCAGTCCGCACACGTCATTTTAACCACCCGGTCGTGTCGGAGTGAAAGGCACACCGATCAGATCTCTATTGGGATTTGGAACCCTAGGTTGTGTGTTTTGACCCCCTAGACTCGGGTTTTTTGAGATCCGTCATTTCGACACCCAACCAATTCTGAAATCAAATCGGATTCCGTCTGTTCGCACACGTCAATTTAACCCACCCAGTCGTATCACAGCGACCGACCCCCAGGTTGGCATCCCTTAGACTCAGGTTTTTTTAGATCGTCATTTCAACGCCCCACCCAATCCGGGATTCCAAATCGGATTCGTCAGTTCACACACGTCTAAGGCAGGTAGACTGGAGCTAATAAGATCAGTCCTCCAAACTTATTCTATTTATTGGTCTTCTGCCTTCCTCCTCCCTAAAGGTCTCCTAAAGGATATAGAAGACTTGTTTCGTGAGTTCTTTTGGAAGGGATCAGCCCAAGCCAAACCGATTCACATGGTGAAATGGAAGGACATATGTAGTCCGAAGAAAGAAGGAGGGTTGGGGCTCAGAAGACTTCATGACTGGAATAGAGCTGCCTCCATCAAACTCTTGTGGGATACCTTACAAAGAAGGAAGTCGATCTGGATTGAGTGGATTTATAACAAGTATCTTCTAAATCAAAATATTTGGCTGATCAAGTGTAAATCTTATTTTTCTAGTGCTTGGAAAGGTGTTCTTAAGGAGAGGGAATGGATCCAACAACACATCACTTACAAAATTGCAGATGGTTCTCAATTCAATATGTGGTATGACCCTTGGATAAATGGGAAAAGTATATTTCAGATATATGGGGAAAGGATTAGACAAGATATGGGAGCTGATAGGATCTGGCATATTGACAAATTCATTCATAATAATCATTGGGATCTGCCTTGTGCTACTTCTCATGATATGATCTCTCTTTGGCCAACTATCAAAAATATACATATCCATGCAGGTTCCCAAGACTCCATCACTTGGAATCACAATGGAGGCAAGTTCACCATTGCTTCTGCATGGAATGAAGTCCGATGTCACCAAAATGATAGTCAATTCTATAGTTGGATTTGGGGGCAACCTGCAGCTCAGAAGTTCAATATCTGCATTTGGCAGCTCTGTTGTATAAGCTACCCACGCATGATCTCATGAAATCCAAAGGGATTCAAATGGCAAACCAATGTTCCCTTTGCAAGATCAAAGAAGAGTCTCATGACCACCTCTTTTTGCAATGTGATTTCAGCAAGTGGATTTTGGCAACAAATTTTATGCAGGTTCGGCTATGGAAGACAACCGAAAGAAACTATGGGAAATGAAATACAAAAGCTCAAACAGGGTCTTCCTCAACAAAGCATAACTTGGAAGATGGCTCAACTTTCTATGAAGGCTGCGGTTTGGTGGATATGGAGAGAGAGATGTCTCAGGATTTTTGAAGATAAAGAAACTACAAAATGCAAGTGCTGATTAGGATTCTCCTGGACATTAAGCTGTGCATGGAGAATACTCAGATGAAAGCCTTCGCTAGAAAGGAAGAGGAGACTCTCACTCGGTTCAAAATTCTTAGACATTGATCTATTTTTTAGATTTTCTTACTCATAGTCCACAGCTTGTCTGGCCATGAGGTGTTATTTTGGCCATCCTATTGTAGTGAGTGGTGGAGTGGGACCATTCCACCTCTTTGAGGTGGGGTGCACTCTCCTATTCCTCAATAGGAGCCTTTGGCTATGTCGTTTCTGACCATAGGCGTGTACATTATGATTTCCTTTTAATGCAATATTACTTACCAAAAAAAAGTTCACACACGTCAATTTAACCCACCCGGTCGTGTCGGAGTGAACGGCATGCCGATAAGATCCCAATTTGAGATTTTGAACCCCCGGGTTGTATGTTTTGATCCTTTAGACTAATTTTTTTAAGATCCGTCATTTCAATGCCCAACCCCAATCCGGGAATCCAAATCGGATTCCGTCAGTTCGCACACGTCAAATTATCCCACCCGGTCGTGTCGGAGTGAACGGCACAGCGTTCAGATCTCTATTTGGGATTTTGGACCCCCGGGCTGTGTATTTTGACCACTTAGACTCGGATTTTTCAGATCTGTCACTTCAACACCCAACCAATCCGGGAATCCAAATCGGATTCCGTCAGTTCGCACACGTCAATTTAACCCACCAGGTCGTGTCGGAGAGAACGGCATGCCGATCAAACCTCTATTTGGCATTTTAGACCCCCGGGTTGTGTGTTTTGACCCCTTAGACTCAGGTCTTTATAGATCCGTCATTTCAAAGCCCAACCCAATCCGAGAATCCAAATCATATTCCGTCAGTTCGCACACGTCAATTTAACCCACCCGGTCGTGTCGGAGTGAGATGCACACCGATCAGATCTCTATTTGGGATTTTGGACCCCCAAATTGTGTGTTTTGACCCCCTAGACTCGGGCTTTTTGAGATCCGTCATTTCAACGCCCAACGCAATCCGAAAATCCAATCGGATTCTGTCAGCTCGCACACGTCAATTAACCCACCCGGTCGTGTGGCAGCGAACGGCACACCGATCAGACCTCTCTTTGGGATTCTAGACCCTCGGGTTGTGTGTCAAACCCCTTAGACTCGGGTTTTTTTAGATCCGTCATTTCAACACCCCACCCAATCCGGGAATCCAAATTGGATTCCGTCAGTTCGCACACGTCATTTTAACCAACCCGGTCGTGTCGGAGTGAAAGGCACACCAATCAGATCACTATTTGGGATTTTGGACCCCTAGGTTGTGTGTTTTGACCCACTAGACTCGGGTTTTTTGTGATCCGTCATTTCAACGCCCAACCAAATCTGAAAATCCAAATCGAATTCCATCAGTTCGCACACGTCAATTTAACCCACCCGGTCGTGTCGGAGTTAACGGCATGCCGATCAAACCTCTATTTGGGATTTTAGACCCTCAGGTTGTGTGTTTTGACCCCTTAGACTCAGGTTTTTATAGATCAGTCATTTCAACGCCCAACCCAATCCGGGAATCCAAATCAGATTCCGTCAGTTCGCACACGACAATTTAACCCACCCAGTCGTGTCGGAGTGAGAGTCACACCGATCAGATCACTATTTGGGATTTTTGACCCCTTGGTTGTGTGTTTTGACCACCTAGACTCGGGTTTTTTGAGATCCGTCATTTCAACGCCCAACGCAATCCGAAAATCCAATCGGATTCCGTCAGTTCGCACACGTCAATTTAACCCACCCGGTCGTGTGGCAGCGAACGGCACACCGATCAGACCTCTCTTTGGGATTCTAGACCCTCGGGTTGTGTGTCAAACCCCTTAGACTCGGGTTTTTTTTAGATCCGTCATTTCAACATCCCACCCAATCCGGGAATCCAAATTGGATTCCGTCAGTTCGCACACGTCATTTTAACCAACCCGGTCGTGTCGGAGTGAAAGGCACACCAATCAGATCTCTTTTGGGATTTTGGACCCCTAGGTTGTGTGTTTTGACCCACTAGACTCGGGTTTTGTGATCCGTCATTTCAACGCCCAACCAAATCTGAAAATCCAAATCGAATTCCATCAGTTCGCACACGTCAATTTAACCCACCGGTCGTGTCGGAGTTAACGGCATGCCGATCAAACCTCTATTGGGATTTTAGACCCTCAGGTTGTGTGTTTTGACCCCCTAGACTCAGGTTTTTATAGATCCGTCATTTCAACGCCCAACCCAATCCGGGAATCCAAATCAGATTCCGTCAGTTCGCACACGACAATTTAACCCACCCAGTCGTGTCGGAGTGAGAGTCACACCGATCAGATCACTATTGGGATTTTTGACCCCTTGGTTGTGTGTTTTGACCACCTAGACTCGGGTTTTTTGAGATCCGTCATTTCAACGCCCAACGCAATCCGAAAATCCAATCGGATTCCGTCAGTTCGCACACGTCAATTTAACCCACCCGGTCGTGTGGCAGCGAACGGCACACCGATCAGACCTCTCGTTGGGATTCTGGACCCTCGGGTTGTGTGTCAAACCCCTTAGACTCTAGTTTTTTTAGATCCGTCATTTCAACGCCCCACCCAATCCGAGAATCCATATCGGATTCCGTCAGTCCGCACACGTCATTTTAACCCACCCGGTCGTGTCGGAGTGAAAGGCACACCGATCAGATCTCTATTTGGGATTTTGGACCCCTAGGTTGTGTGTTTTGACCCCTAGACTCGGGTTTTTTGAGATCCGTCATTTCAACACCCAACAAATCTAAAAATCCAATCGGATTCCGTCAGTTCGCACACGTCAATTTAACCCACCCGGTCGTGTCACATCGAACGACCCCCCGGGTTGGCATCCCAAAGACTCGGGTTTTTTTAGATTTGTCATTTCAACGCCCCACCCAATCCGGGATTCCAAATCGGATTCCGTCAGTTCACACACGTCAATTTAACCCACCCGGTCGTGTCGGAGTGAACGACACGCCGATCAGATCCCAATTTGAGATTTTGGACCCCCGGGTTGTATGTTTTGACCCTTTAGACTAGATTTTTTTAGATCCGTCATTTCAATGCCCAACCCAATCCGGGAATCCAAATCGGATTCCGTCAGTTCGCACACGTCAATTTAACCCACCCGGTCATGTCGGAGCAAACGACATGCCGATCAGATCCCTATTTGGGGTTTTGGACCCCCAGTTTGTGTGTTTTGACCCTTTACACTCACGTTTTTTTTAGATCCGTCATTTCAATGCCCAACCCATTCGGAAATCCAAATATGATTCCGTCAGTTTGCACACGTCAAATTAACCCACCCGGTCGTGTCGGAGTGAACGGCACAGCGATCAGATCTCTATTGGGATTTTGGACCCGGGCTGTGTGTTTTGACCCCTTAGACTCGGGTTTTTTCAGATCCGTCATTTCAAGGCCAAACCCAATCCGGGAATCCAAATCGGATTCCGTCAGTTCGCACACGTCAATTTAACCCACCAGGTCGTGTCGGAGTGAACGGCATGCCGATCAAACCTCTATTTGGCATTATAGACCCCCGGGTTGTGTGTTTTGACCCCTTAGACTCAGGTTTTTATTGATCCATCATTTCAACGCCCAACCCAATCCGGGAATCCAAATCACATTCCGTCAGTCGCACACGTCAATTTAACCCACCCGGTCGTGTCGGTGTGAGAGGCACACCGATTAGATCTCTATTTGGGATTTTGGATCCCCAGGTTGTGTATTTTGACCCCTAGACTAGGGTTTTTTTGTGATCCGTCATTTCAACGGACAAAGCAATCTGAAAATCCAATCGGATTCCGTCAGTTCGCACACGTCAATTTAGCCCACCCTGTCGTGTGGCTGCGAACGGCACACCGATCAGACCTCTCTTTGGGATTCTGGACCCTCGGGTTGTGTGTCAAACCCCTTAGACTCAGGTTTTTTTTAGATCCGTCATTTCAATGCCCCACCCAATTCGGGAATCCAAATTGGATTCCGTCAGTTCGCACACGTCATTTTAACCCACTCGGTCGTGTCGGAGTGAAAGGCACACTGATCAGCTCTCTATTTGGTATCTTGGACCCCTAGGTTGTGTGTTATGACCCCCTAGACTCGGGTTTTTTGAGATCCGTCATTTCGACACCCAACCAAATCTGAAAATACAAATCGGATTCCGTCAATTCACACACGTAATTTAACCCACCTGGTCGTGTCACAGCAAACGACCCCCCAGGTTGGCATCCCTTAGACTCGGGTTTTTTTAGATCCGTCATTTCAACGCCCCATCCAATCCGGCAATCCAAATCGGATTCCGTCAGTTCGCACACGTCAATTTAACCCACCCGGTCGTGTCGGAGCAAACGACATGCCGATCAGATCCCTATTTGGGATTTTGGACCCCCGGGTTGTGTCTTTTGACCCTTTAGATTAAGATTTTTATAGATCCGTCATTTCATCGCCCAACCCAATCCGGGAATCCAAATCGGATTCCGTCAGTTCGCACACGTCAAATTAACCCACCCGGTTGTGTTGGAGTGAACGGCACACCGATCAGATCTCTATTTGGGATTTTGGACACCCGGGTTGTGTGTTTTGACCCCATAGACTCGGGTTTTTAGAGATCCGTCATTTCAACGCCCAACCCAATCCGGGAATCCAAATCAGATTCCGTCAGTTCGCACACGTCAATTTAACCCACCCGGTCGTGTCGGAGATAACGGCATGCCGAGCAGACCTCTCTTTGGGATTCTGGACCCTCGGGTTGTGTGTCAAACCCCTTAGACTCGGGTTTTTTTAGATCCATCATTTCAACGCCCCACCCAATCCGGGAATCCAAATCGGATTCCGTCAGTCCGCACACGTCATTTTAACCCACTCGGTCGTGTCGGAGTGAAAGGCACACCGATCAGGTCTCTATTTGGGATTTTGGACCCCTAGGTTGTGTGTTTTGACCCCCTAGACTCGGGTTTTTTGAGATCCGTCATTTCAACGCCCAACCAAATCTGAAAATCCAAATAGGATTCCGTAAGTTCGCACACGTCAATTTAACCCACCCGGTCGTGTCGGAGTGAACGGCACAGCGATCAGATCTCTATTTGGGATTTTGGACCATCGGGCTGTGTGTTATGACCCCTTAGACTCTGGTTTTTTCAGATCCGTCATTTCCACGCCCAACCCAATCCGGGAATACAAATCGGATTCCGTCAGTTCGCACACGTCAATTTATCCCACCCGGTCGTGTCGGAGTGAACGGCATGCCGATCAAACCTCTATTTGGGATTTTAGACCCCCGGGTTGTGTGTTTTGACCCCTTAGACTCAGTTTTTTATAGATCCGTCATTTCAACGCCCCACCCAATCCGGGAATCCAAATCGGATTCCGTCAGTCCGCACACGTCATTTTAACCCACCCGGTCGTGTCGGAGTGAAAGGCACACCGATCCGATCTCTATTTGGGATTTTGGACCCCCGGGCTATGTGTTTTGACCCCTTAGACTCGGGTTTTTTGAGATCCGTCATTTCAACGCCCAACCCAATCCGGAAATCCAAGTCGGATTCCGTCAGTTTGCACACGTCAATTTAACCCACCCGGTCGTGTCGGTGTGAACGGCATGCCGATCAAATCTCTATTTGGGATTTTAGACCCCCGGATTGTGTGTTTTGACGCCTTAGACTCAATTTTTTATAGATCCGTCATTTCAACGCCCAACCCAATCCGGGAATCCAAATCAGATTCCGTCAGTTCGCACACGTCAATTTAACCAACCCAGTCGTGTCGGAGTGAGAGGCACACCGATCAGATCTCTATTTGGGATTTTGGACCACCAGGTTGTGTGTTTAGACCCCCTAGACTCGGGTTTTTTGAGATCCGTCATTTCAACGCCCAACGCAATCCGAAAATCCAATCGGATTCCGTCAGTTCGCACACGTCAATTTAACCCACCCGGTCGTGTGGCAGCGAACGGCACACCGATCAGACCTCTCTTTGGGATTCTGGACCCTCGGGTTGTGTGTCAAACCCCTTAGACTCGGGTCTTTTTAGATCCGTCATTTCAACGCCCCACCCAATCCGGGAATCCAAATCGGATTCCGTCAGTCCGCACACGTCATTTTAACCCACTCGGTTGTGTCGGAGTGAAAGGCACACCGATCAGGTCTCTATTTGGATTTTGGAC
>JACBKR010000714.1:0-63296 GCA_014218235.1 Colocasia esculenta
TGCAATCCTCTTGGACAAGTACATCATTTGAGCTATCTTCCTTATCGAGTTTGTTGCATAAAAAATTGCAACTCCTCTCTTCAAGAGTAGGTCATCATTCAGTCTCCTCTCAACACTCTCACAGATCTGTTTAATCGTATTCATGTTTTGGAGAAGGCTGAAGAGCCCTTCGTTCTGATGGGTTGCTTAGTTGTCTTGTCTTTTTATGGATGTTAGCTTGAAGTTTTCTCTTTCTATCCTTACATATTCTTGGGTTTTGTAGCCGTCTCATTTTGTGATTAACTTGAGAAATGCCTTCTACCTTGTTGCTTGGATAGAAAAAGCCGAGCTAGCTTGCTAGGGCATCGACATGATTGGTCAGGTGTCGGGGTCTCGACTAATCAGACTGGCGCCTAAGCAAGCCAGTTCTACCCGATCACCGGGTAGAAATTAAGTATTTCTCGATTTGCTTAAATGTTGTTCTTCCTACAGCCCTAAATACTATATGGGTTCATTGTATGTTATGATCTATGTATTCACTTTAAAGGTTTTTTAGTTTTTGACCCCTCTAAATATAGTAATTAGGAAAAAAACCCTACAATCCATCTATTGATTAATAAACACCCAAAATCTCTTAACCCTTAGTAAATAATCTCTAGTCAATAGCCGTTTGAGGAACCCAAGATTTGAGGGTATATTCTTTCCTCAACCGTTATAGTAAGTTATTCTATCGAAAGAACTCTTCATATCCTTTTTAACCCTTCTCGTGAGCAGACAAGGTTCCAGGCTCATCTTACGACTGTGGCACCACTTCGTCTCGATGGAGCCACTCCCTCGTCATTGGTGGGTCCATTCCTTCATCGGCGGCAGCGGCAGTGGCAATGAGCAACGCCACCTTGCTACAATGCCTCTTTCTAAGGCGGTGGTACCTTTTGGGGCGATCGACACCTTATTTGACCGAAGACGGTACTACTCCATCACTGCCACACACAGCCCTTCGTCGGCGGTGGCAACGAGCAATATAGCCTTGCTAGGGCGACAGTCTTGTGGGCAGATTTTCCCTGTCCATCTCTATGACATCCCCATAACAATCTACAACCTCATAGTCAGACTCATCGAATTTAGTAGGTAAATAATGATAGCTCTTCTCTGTTAACACCCCATTTGAATCAGACCCTTGATCTGTAGAACATCCATCACCATTATCACCATCATCATATTCCACATACTCAGAGGTGGTGGAGGAAACTCAGAGCCACTGGATTCCTCCACTACCTCTAGTGTTGACTGTGTATATATCATCTATTTGGGGGATGCCACTATCTTGACCAGACATATAATTAGGTTGTGCCTTCTCTACTACTGACATATAAATTCTCATTTTTCCTATTTTCAAGTATGACTTCAACACCTTAAAGAGTTGCTCATCAGAAGTGAACTCTTGATATCTTATCAACCTAGAGTTAGGAACCTCATAGTGAAAAGATAATTCTTGTCCTGCTGCCCATTTAGAAATCATGGTCATACCTTCCTATATTAACAATTAGTGTCTTCATCTGCCCGAAAACATAAGTAACATTGCCCTTGGGATTGGTCTTCCAATATCCGCCATACCTATATGTAAGTTTCAAGTGTGGCTATATATGTCCCGACCATTTTTTGTGAAGGCTTGATCTAGATTCAACAGTAAAAAAAAATCTCAAACCCTAAACAAACCCTACAAAGGAAAGATATGTACTACCCGATCAAACAATCCAAAGGAAATTTCCGATTCAACAACACGATAAAGGAAGCCTAAAATAAATACATGTTGGGCTTCGGAAATGGCAGGTGTGGTGTCGTTGGCGACATGTTCAAGGCAAGGCTAATTTTGTCGTTCTATTATACTAGTTATTTGAAACCTCAGTTAGCTTAGCCGAACCTGGCTTCTTCTGATGGCTATTCTTGGCAGAGGCTTTTTCTTGTAACGAGAGAGATTTTGAGTGTTTATTAATAAATAATAGATTGCAAAGATTTTTTATTAATTATTAAGTTTTAGAGGGCGTGTAAACTAAAAATCCCTCTTTAATCTACCAATTAAGTTATAAACTAGGGATGCTCACTATTCGGTTCAAACCGAAAAATCAAATCGAACCGAGCGATTCGATTTGGTTTGGTTCGGTTTGAACATGAAAAAAATTAGTTTGGTTCAAACTAAATCGAAAAAAAAATTTTCGGTTTGATTCGATTTTAAATTCTATACATCAAACTAAACCGACTAAATCGAATTATAATATATGTTTTAATTTGTATATATATATATCAAGTTTATTCAATATATTTACGTTAAAATACATATTATGGAGGGTAATATGATCATCAATATTTAATGCTTCATTTCAAATCTTATTTGATAGTGATTTATTAGATAAATAAGTGATTAAAATCTTATTTAAGACTAAGAGAATCTAAAGACCTATTTATTTCCAAGTTAAACCGAATCAAATAGAATTTATTTTGGTTTTGATTTTTTTTCAAAGAAAAGTTTTTTCCAGATCCTCTTATTAAGTGCATGAGTAACGTATTTCTAGGCCCCCTCTTTAAAAAAAAAATCATACCAAAATAACTAGATATCGATAGACAGTCTATCCAAAAAATAAGTACGACGAAGAGCAATCCGAGGACAAAGTCCCGAACGCCAATAATTTGATTTGGTTTGGTTTCAAGAGACTTCAATTTAATTTGATTCGGGTTAGGTCCGAATTTGATTTGCTTTTATTTCTTAAAGATCTTCTATAAATCAAACCATCAACCCCCCCTATTATAAACTCCTCCATTGTCAAACCATTTGTTTTATATACCCAGAAAAAAAAACACAATGTACAACCATTTGTTTTAGGAGAAAAATTTATTGTACTTACACATTATACTTTTAAGTGTAATATGATTAGACAATAACTCATATGACACCTCTCACATGAATAATAATAAAATGACAATTCAATTATTAAATATCACGTGAATTTGCAAGTACAATAAACCTTTGCCTATGCGGCCGAGAAGTGAAACGCCGATGCATCTCATCATAATTAGTTTTGACTAGTTTATGGTGAAGAAAGACATGTGAAAGGATTCTGGCAGAAGATTTGTCCCCCACATGTGTGCTGTGTACGAAGTTAAGGTGCCTTGCATATATTAAGGTTATAATTAAAGATGTCCCACTTTTTAGTATACATACTTGTTTTAAGAAGAAGTGGGTGACAGGCTTTAGAAACCGTCGTTGTTCTGGACTTGTTTTGCTATTCAAATCAAAGGCGTTAAATTGCTGCAACTTCTTGAATTGAAACAAAAGTTGAAGTTAATTGCCATGGCCTCCATGTCGTATAACTCGGAAAAGGCATGATAATTAATTTCCCTATCCTGGTAACTTCGATGGGTACGTGAGAATTCAAGTAATCATATATCTTACCTGACCACTTCAAATAAACAAAAAGATCATGTTATATATCAGATACATATATTCTCGTTAATTTCTGAAACGCTAAGCTGGATCTAAGAGCGATATCATGTGAGTTTTTTTTTTTAATTTCCCCATGTGAGAAAGATTTATTGCACTTGTCCATTACACTTTAAGTGTAATGTGACTAGGCAACAAACTCATGTGGCATCTAACAATTGGATTGCCACTTTATCACCCCTCATATGAGGGGTGCCACATGAGTTATTATCTAGTCACATTACACTTAAAGTGCAATGGACAAGTGCAATAAACCTTTCTCTTCCCCATGTACTCCCCTCCATTATGCCTGACTTTTATGCAATTTTATATGTACCCTTGATATGTATTCTTGTTGTGTTGACATTACTAATTAGGTTTCATAAAGACAGTACCCTAATATTACATGAGCTATGAGAATACTTGTTATCACTTTAATGGATAATAAAAATAAGGTAGATTATCTACCTTATAATCTACTGGTCCAAATCATTTACGAATTGAATGATTGAATATATCAACATGTCAAAGAAATCTTTCATAGTCATCGTCTTCGTATATCCTCGCTAATATTATCAATAATTGATATTAGTGAGTGAACACAGTCTGATTCGGTCCGGTTCTACCTTTTATTTTTTAACAAACCGAATCGAACTGTATTACTGTAGCAAACTGAACTGAATCGAACCAATTCGATTCAATTTGAACCGAAATATCAAAAAAAGAACATGGAACATCTACAGGTTTCGAACCCACGCGCGTTAACCAACTGGGCTACAAAGTGTTTTATAAAATTATATGATATTATTTAATTATATATATTCGATTCATTTCAATTTCTTAACACCAAATCGAACTGAATCTATGAAATCTGATTCAATTTTTCAAGTTGGACCAAATAATGAACAACCCTAAATATTACCATTAATCATCACCACCGTCGAATAATCTTCACAAACTCCCCCCCAACTATCGATGTGCACCAATGATGTCCACCCTCACCTCAATTGTCGCCCACCGTCATCTTCTTTAGACATTAATTTATAGTTATTGTCGTCATTTATTCTTATCTAGAACGGATAACAAATATAAATATATATATATATAATCATATTTTTACGAGAGAATGCTTTAAAAATATTGATCACCTAGAAAAGTAATATTTAATGTCCGCACGATGCAGACATCTACAAATATACCTGTGCTCAAAATAAGGTGCTTCATCAAAATGTGAGACCACGAGCACATCTACGGACAGACACGAACATCAATATTTTCCCAACTTAATAAGAAATAATATTTTTTAGACCCGGATCCGATTTGGGGGGAAGGCGTTGGGGTGGGGCCCGTTTTCCATTTGCGGGGTCGGTGATGGGGAGACGTATCCGGGCGTTTCACCATGGAAATTATTTGATTAAAAAAAAGAAAAGAGAGGAGTTTTACGAGGAACCGCGGGGGAGGGGGGGGGGTGTGTGAAAAGTGGGGCCCACTCGGACGAATGAGGACGAGAGACGAAAGCCAGCCAGACCGATCTTGTGGTCAATGCTTCTTCCGTCACCTGCTGCGGATCCCGCGCTTGTGAGGCGGCCGCGCGGTCTCCTCCAGCGCCCACCGCCCAAAAACCCATTTAGCAATCCCCATCTATAATAAATAGTTACTTGTTCACTCTTTTTTTTTCACTAATTAGTTTTGGCTGCGGTGGCAATAATTTTTCGTCAGATAATTTTATGAAAATTCCACCTTAAGATTTTGAATAACAAAAGTGGGGTCGATCGAAAAATTTAAGTTTTGGTACTATTCAACTTTGAAGAACTAATTTGTTGATCTATTATAGGAAAAAGTAGAAGTGAACATTTAAGTCAGTAAAATTGCTTTCCACATAATCTAGGTTAATATTATTTATAAAATAATCTTACGACATGACTTTTGCTTTTTCGTGAATAAAAACTGAGAGATATTTATTACAAGATTAATCTGATAATAACGATGTCGTGAATAACATAAAAGCAATCATTTTAGTTGTAATTGAAAGAAACACACTCCACTTTGGATGAATATAATTATTATTTTTAATAATCTACATCATTATTATTGTAATAAATATTTCTCAGAATAATTATTTGAGGGCTCGTGAGAAATAACATTTGCCTAATGGAAGAGAGGGCCCATTTTTCCAATTTGTAACATTTCAGGGTTAATTATGTAACAACGAATAAGCATATAAATCAGGGGACCGCTGGTCCAAGCGTCTGCGCACTTGAAAGTTTCAAGCCTCTCACTCTCTCTACACAAGGCGTAGCTCGTGTAATCACCTTCTTCCTATCCCCGCCTCTGTTTGTAGAGCCTGCAGGGGCGAGCATGGCGGCCGGAATCACCGCTACAGCGGCGTCCAGCTTGGGCATCCACCCCCGATGCCGGGGGAAGGCCTTCTCCCCCGAGGGGTCGCCGCCGAGGCGCCTCGGTAACTTCCTCTGCTTCTTCGACCCCCTCCTTTTCACCGGCCGCGGCCGCCGAGGCGACCGCGGGGCAGCCGTTTCTCTCCATTTCGGCCGGAAGAGGAAGGCCGTGGGGCTCTGCTTCGTCATGGCGGAGGAACGGAAGCGGGTGGATGTGGAGGAGGAAAAGGCGGCGGGGGCAGAGGCCGGCCTTCCGGCGGGGACGAGCGACATCGGGCTGGAGGAGGCGGTAGCTCTGGGGGCGTCGGCGGCGAGGGCGGCGGAGCGGCTGGCGAGGAAGCGGGCGGAGCGGTACACGTATCTGGTGGCGGCGGTGATGTCGAGCGTCGGGATTACCTCCATGGCCGCCGCGGCCGTCTACTACCGCTTCGCCTGGCAAATGGAGGTCGGTGCCCCCACCCTTTCCCAATCCCCGCTCTTCTCTTTCCCGCTCGTTCTCTCTTTTCACCCCCTCCTCCCGTAATCCCATGTTCCCCATTGCCAAAGAGGAGAAGGGATCCGAAATTTCGAGCGTCCTGTTACCGGCTTCTAATTTGCTCTCGGTTTGTGGTGGTGGATCGAACAGGGCGGCGAGGTCCCGCTCACGGAGATGTTCGGCACCTTCTCTCTCTCCATTGGCGCTGCGGTGAGTACCACAATCTCTCCTCCGGTCCATTGGGCCCTTGTCCCCATCCCGACTTCCAAGACTAGGTGTTCGATCGATGTCCTCGCGCTCCCTCCCCTTCCACTGCGAAGTGTGAACTACTGCTGCTACAAGCGTGGTCTTTACATATAGAAAAAAAAAAACTGGCAACTTTTGTCGCAGGTGGGGATGGAGTTCTGGGCGCGGTGGGCGCACAAGGAGCTGTGGCACGCGTCGCTGTGGAACATGCACGAGTCTCACCACCGTCCGAGGGACGGCCCCTTCGAGCTCAACGACGTCTTCGCCATCATCAACGCCGTGCCCGCCATCTCCCTCCTCTCCTTCGGCTTCTTCCACCGCGGCCTCCTCCCCGGCCTCTGCTTCGGCGCCGTCAGTACCCACCGCCACCACCATCTTCCCTTCTTCTTCTTCTGCCACCCCCACCTTAGTTCTTAGTAGTTATTCAGCTAAGCTACAATTTTTCTCTATTTTATGTATTTTATTTTTTATTAAGCCCTCGTTTCAGAAGAAAAAGCGTACTTTTTTAATTTTTTTTAATGGTTACTTTCGAGTGGTCGAGCCTCACGGTTGATACCGTTTCCACGCGTCATGTGATTACAGGGCCTTGGGATTACGCTCTTCGGCATGGCCTACATGTTCGTCCACGACGGCCTCGTGCACCGCCGCTTCCCCGTGGGCCCCATCGCCGACGTACCCTACCTCCGCCGTGTCGCGGCCGCGCACCAGGTATACCACTCGACCACATCGGACACAAATCACCTACTAATAAATAATAATGGTCTTTTCGGATAAATCAAATTTGACCAGTGTTTATTATAGATAACTCAATATTAATGAGAGAATTAATGGCGTCTTCTTCCCACTTTTTGTCACTTTTTTTTGCTCTTTTTTGGAAAATTCAAAAGGCGTAAAAATGTGAATTTCAAGTTAACTATCTACAGGAATGTTAAATTTTTAAGCTAGTCAAATCAAATAATAGGAACAACTTACTGTTCGTCTTTCTTACCCGCCCCTGGTACACCCGCCTTAGATACTTGGGCACGAATTCTACTTTCTACAACACATCATCATACTGTGGAATTCGCCTGTTTGTGCCTGGAGTGGTAAGAAGAGTTTCCCATCAAATATTTAGTTCCATAATTAGATGATGGAAATGTGCTCTGTCATGTGTATGTAATTGAAGCTGAAATGGACAAGGCCACTGAGAAGTATGGGCATCTAAGAAATCCTGCAATAAACATTTCTAAAGGCAGAAACCAGATGGGTACAAATCTAATCTTTTGGTTCATGCCTTTTCTCGGTGGGCGCAGATACATCACTCGGAGAAGTTTGAAGGGGTGCCATACGGGCTGTTCCTGGGTCCCAAGGTCAGAATTGCTGTCTCATTTTCCTCCACTCACTCTGATTTCGTTTCTTCTCCATCTCTCTCTCTCTCTCCAGTCTCCACCAAATGGGCACTGTTTTGTTTATTATGGCATGACCCTTTAACGAACCCACATATGATTAAGTACTCCTGTGGCTGCCGCACAAGTATATATTACTTCAATTCTTCAAGAGATTTTGATGGCTTGTTAACGAAAGGATTATAATATGAATCTATGTGATAACTTATTCACATATGGAAAGTAATATGCATGCGAATTTATATCTAAGGTAGATTCGTATGTAATTTTTATCTTAAGAGCAATAGGTATATTTTTAAGACTCAACTCAAAGAATATAGGCCTCATGTTCTTTTTGTCTCCTCGAACTTGTTGATCCACATGGATCAGTGGAGGCAGGGTAGAGTGGGGAACAAGTTACTGCACACCTCGGGTCTGCGGCGACAGATGCATTAAGAGTAAGTGAAAATTTTGGAGATCCTGATGATGATCTTGTGGTTGGCAGGAGCTGGAGGAGGTGGGAGGCATCGAGGAGCTGGAGAAGGAGATACAGAGGAGAGCCAAACTCAGCAGCACCAGTAGATCCTCTAGCAACAGCAGTAGCTGACATCCTCTTGAATTCCTGTGTCTTTGTTTCCGTGTTTCCTTTTGGGAATTCTTTGCTTCCACATCTTCCTTGGGCAGTGTGCTTCTGCTTTTTCTCTGTACAAAAGGAGAGGATTCACACAAGGGGGACTTGGACCCAGTCCAATGTACTTAGATGAGTCTCCTGTAGTGGGAATCCTGGAGAGGGGATTTACTTCACCTCAGAAATCAACGCCAACACGGGTCCTTTTAGTATGCAACAGATTGCTTATAGGGAGAGGACACACAGGAAATTCTAGGCACTGCAAGCTCTGTAGCTTTTGGACTTACATGCTGCAGCCCTTTTGTATTCTACATATTTTTGTAACAGTGCTGCGAAGAATTTCCTGCAACAAGTTACAAGATGCTGGCTTTTCTTCTTTTTGAAGTGCAACAAGTTCCATTGACCTTTGCCTACACTAGCTCCTTAAACCGGCATCCACCAACAAAATTACTTTTAGCACTTGCAAATAAGATTATTTCTAGCTATTGTTTTCTTCCACCCTTTTGTGGAGAGTCCTCTGTGTGTGTGTGTGTGTGAATGTTGTGTACAAAAAAAAAGTGTGAAGTGAGGAAGCTTCTTAGCTCCACTTACTCCACCGTCCTCAGCTGTGAAAGGCAGGGATGCCAACATGGAGAAGGTTCCTCCCCCCACCCCCCGGCGCTCGTCCTCAGTTTGTCTTCTTCCTCTTTCTTGCCGTATCGCAGTAACAGCAGCAGGGAGCTATGGCTATATCTGTCCCCTTCTTCTCGCTCTTTGGTGTGTTGGAGCAGTGGGTGTGAGGAGGGGGGGGGGGGGGGGGGGGAGGGGGAGGACTGCCACCCTCTCCCATGTCTCCATCCTTTTCGTTGTCTTGCGGTGCAGCGAGGTGCTGGTGGCCACCGGTCACCGCGCGTGAAACGCTGGCAAAAGTGGCTGCTGTTGCAAGAGGTGGGCCGGGGGGCCGCCGCCAGTTGGCCCATTCTACCTCGTAAGTCTAAATTAACGGCATCTTAAAGGTGCTAGTGCATGTTGACTAATTTCATTTAATCTGGCTATTTAATCCATTTTTATCTCCATATAACTCGTTTTATTTAATAACGTGGTATTAGAACCATAATTGTTGTTTTGAGTTTTTTTTTCTCTCTCTTTTTATTTGACTTTGACGGTACGGCAGTCTATGAGTTTGTTCTGCTGATCTTTTCTCAAAGTTATTGTACCCGAAGATTTATGAGGCAATTGGTCCGAAAAGAACTTGGGTGTTTGATGGGTCTACTGGTGTAGTTTATTAAACAAAGGGAAATTGATAGGTTTGGAAGAGAGTTTGTGGTGGACGGGACGGGAGCCAAACCTCGCTTTGTTTCCTCCAACAGAAATCTTAATTTGGCGATCGAGCACATGCCAAGGCTACTTTACTTTACTTTGGAGTTCTGTGGTAGGAAAACTGCGCCGCACGTTAAGGCCTAATTAGTTCTGTTGGATAGATGTAGGGTGGAAGTTTGGACAAAAATGTAAACTAAGGATTTGTAGAGAGAGCTGCCTTATTATGTTTGCATGTGAAGATTTATCTTATATTACAAATCACAAGAAAGTGAATCTCCTTGTGTTACTAAGGACTCGTTTTCATAGAATTATTGGGAACCATGTTAATGACCACACACGTACAGTCTGCTCGCTCCGGACCAGGCTCAAATGCATGTGGGAAGTGGTTCTGGGCCTTAATGAGATTTCTTTTGTTTCACCTTCTTACTTTTTTTGTTAGGAGAGAATGAGACATGTCCATCCCTAAAGAGACTGTTAGTGGGAGCGGGTGTGTGGCAGCCGCTATATAGGGTGGAGAGAGAGAGATTGTGGTAGTTATCTACATATCACGCTCGGTCTTCTCGTCTTCCTTTTTCCTCTCAGGCTCTCAGCTAGCTTGACACGACTGCAGTCTACCATAGGGGAGTCGCTCGCCTCTAGCTGCTTTTTCCTCTCGCCTTCGACGATCAATGCTCTCTATCTCTGTCGTACGACGTCCCACTTGCTCGATCTTCAATGCAAAACCTCCATGGGCTTCGCATGTCCTGTGCATATTTTTTTGCCCTAAATCTTGTTTTCATTCTGAACAAGTACAAGTTGGGTTTTGTTGAATAGCTTTCGCTTAACGACATTAATCTTACGCGAAGACCAATCTCGTCGTTTGTGGTTATACTCTGGAAGGAGATCGTCGAACCCCAATCGCATTGCATAGTGGGGGCGATACTTTCTCTAATGCAAGTTCCTATATGGAATGCCTCCACAACACTTCTTTGCCTTCAGTTCGTTATATGTATATCTCGATCATGTTCAACATTCTTATATATTATATGGTTTTGTGGGTTGTGCCTGTTATCGTGCTTAATTTGCTTATGTTTGTCACACTGTTTGCACTATATTTGTCGATGATGAAACGCCATGATCTATACTCAATCTCAACTATTCTACCACACCCTGAAATTGGACATGTCTGAGATGCCAACAAAGTTTATGTGGCAACATGTAACGACTTAGGATCCGAATTATCAGTTACCCACTAGTAAACCGAACCCTGAACTGCCACCCACGAGCCGAAGCAAATGTTGCAAAATAAGTATCGACTCTTCACTGCTTGACCGACTCCTAAATCTGTAATGAACTTCTTCATCCAAACTGCTTTTTTTTTTGTTGTTTCTATTGTAATAATGTACTCTGCCTCCGTGATCAAGTCAACAGTCATCTCTTGCTTGTCTCTTCCAACTTACTGCTCCTCCATTCAAGCTAAACACATACCCGAGTTGGACTTGCTATCATCAACATTGGACTAGAAACTCAAGTCTATGTAGCCTTCAACCTTGAGGCTACATCCTCCATGTACTAGTAAAAGATTATTAGTCTTTCTCATGTACTTAAGGATGCACTTTACTTCCCAGTGTTCTAAACATGGATCCGCTTGAAACCTACTCGTGACACTTAGAGCATGGCGCTATATCAGGTCTAGTACATAGCATAATATACATGATAGATTCTATCGGAGAGACATAGGGAATTCTATCCATGTTTGCCCTTTCTTCTGAAATGTTTGAGAACATACTCCTAGAAAATGAAATTTCATGTCTCATCGATATGAGACCCCTCTTGGAATTTTTCACGCCAAATCTTTTGACAATCATATGTATATACTTGGATTAGGACAAGCCAAACATTCTCTTAAATCTATCTCTATAAATCTGAATTTTCTAAATGTAGGATGCTTCCCCTAAGTCATTTATGGAGAAATTCTTTGATAACCAAATCTTCACTGTAGATAACATTCCAGCATCATTCCCAATGATAAGGATGTCATCTACATACAACACCAAGAAGGTGACATCGCTCCCACTTATCTTCCTGTACACATAGGGCTCATCTTCGTTCTTAACATAGTCATAAGATTTGATTATCTCATCAAATCTTATGTTCCAACTTTGGAAAGCTTGCTTTATGTAACGTCGCGTGCTTTTCGGATCCATGCGGATCGTGTGTGTTGTGAATGTGGCGGCCATTGTGAGGCCAGTGCGAGTCGTTGTGTAAATGTGTAATGTGCATGCGTGGTTTGAGCAGGTGAAGGGCAGGGGGGTCCTGAAATGGAATAGGACCTGCTGTTGTTCTGTCTGAGTTGGCGGCCAGGGTGGGCCGTTGACTGGTAGGCATCCAGCTTAGTGGACGTTTACATCATGAATTTAGCGGCAGTAGTTGTGGACGTTTAGACTGGCGGTGGCTATTAGCGGCATGGGGGTTGACGCCAACCTGACAGTTCTGCAGGTTATATGCTCACCCGAGGGCAGCTCTCTCAGCTCACACTCTCTCCCTCTTGCCCTAGCTTTGCGTCCCGGTGTTTCTGAAGCTTCTAACAGGTTCCGAGGAGTGGTTGGACGATCGTAGAATGCGCGGCGTTGCTGGATTGCGCGAGGAAACGCCGCAGTGTGGTGCAATTCCCGTGGGAGCTCGCGGAGGGCTCGGCGTGAACCCGGGGATTGCGGGAGATTCTGACGCGTTCTGAGGTAGGGGACGACCCGTTTAGCTCCATAGAAACATTAAAATACATCATAACCACTGGAATCAGCAATGATAATGTATTTCCGGATCGGGTTGCACCATACGGGGATAATGGGTGGTTTGTGTAGTTTAATGTGTAAAGCATGTTGTATGGGTTGTATTGGTTTCTGACATGCTAGAGGAATAGTATTATATGTTTTTCTGTAATTAGAATGAGTAGAAAGCCAGCAAAGCCGGATTAGGGTTTCTGCAGGGTAAATGGCCGGAGAACTTGGCGTCAAGATCTCTTGTCGCCAAGCTCCTCAGCCAGGAAGTTAACGGCCAGGATCCTTACCGTTGACTCCCTGTAAGCGGCAACGATGTGGCCGCCTACTGCTTATGGACAGAAATGACTGTTTTTAATATTTATCGTTATTGCATGTGTGTCGACACATGAGGTGCACTGAGTGCACTTGATTCTCGTGTTTAGCATACAAAGTATGCAGTTAGCTACCTACTTTAGTGACTGCACGTTGCTTACGCGAGTTAGTTGGGTTCACGTGTAGTGGACCGAGGTTACTTGTGGTTTACGTGAGGTTTCACGTGGTTTGTGTGTGACGTGCACGTGATTTTGTGTACGTAGCGAGTAGTACGACGCCTACCGTGGTTACCTCTCTAGTTGGGTGCCCCAGGTTCTTTGTGAGCCAGGCTGTTAGCTCGGGGCTTTGTCCCGGTACTTGTTTTGTACCGTCGAGGTCTGTGTCGTTTGACCTGGACACCCTCACTCTTGTGTTGAGTTGTACGTCCGGTTGAGGGGAAGACGACAGTGGGACAGTGACACTTGAGTTTTTTTTTAGTCACTTGTAGCGCGCTCGTAGTTGGGGGTACGGACACCAGTAGACGTACTGGACCCCAGCTAGTCCTTTTCCAGTGCCTCACTCTAGAGAGTTCCGGGCCAGGATCCCTAGAGGTGTCAGGCATGGGTCTGTGACCGTGTGGTCCGCAGGTGGTGGTGTTTGTTGGTCTCCACAGTTGCTTGTCTTTTCACGTGGAGCGGCGCAGCTGGACCTTATGTCCGTGGCTGCGAGACTGAGAGGTAGACCTGTGTTAGTTTGTCCGAGTCAGTTTCTGGTGTCGCGAACCAGTTTACGTGGCTCGTGTTGGCTGTCTCTACTCTAGCTTGTACACCTGTTTGGGTTTGCCGTTTAATTATTACAGCAGCTTTTCTCGTATCGCAGACGGTGAGTACCTTTACAGCTTTACTTACCTGCTTAGCTGTTATATAATATTGTTGTATTGTTTACTGTTTCGTACCTGTGGTTTGTGGTTTGTTCGGCTTTGGGGGAGTTCCCTACTCCCAGTGACTAGAGAGGCTCACCCCCTACCCCCACAGGTGAGGGCGAGGAGGACGTTTCTCGTCTGACGTCCAGTTCAGGGCCGCGTCGTAGCGGTGCAGGGTCAGTACCACCAGTAGAGTAGCTCCAGCACTGTAGTTTAGTTAGTTGTTTACTTTCTTTGTTGTACCTCGGGTATGCCCCAGACTCTTGTACATCTTTATAGTTTTTAAATGATTATGGCTATGTAAATTGTGAAAAAAATATATGTGAAATATGGTGTGTTCCTTTATGTTTACACGGACGGTGGTTTGGTTTCCCTTGCGAGGCTTCGGCCCGTTCGCGGGAGGCGGACTCGGATCAAGTGCGTTATCGGTTTAACGGACTTACCGAGGCATTCCGTCACACTTTAAATCATAAATAGATCTAATCAACCTGCACACCTTATCTGGACTTTCCTTGGATACAATTCCTCATGCTATATCATATACACCTCTTTCCTCAAGGTTGCCATTGAGGAATGTGATTTTTACATCCATCTATCAGATTTCATAATCATGGTGTGTTGCAATGGCCAATATGATTCTAATGGATTTCATCATGGCAATGGGCAGGAAAGTTTCGTCATAATCACACATTGCCTTTTACGATACTTTAGCCACAAGCCTTGTTTTATAGGTCTCTACCCTTCCACCTATTCCAATCTTCTTCTTGAAAATCCACTTGCATCCAATGGGTATAATACCCTTAGGTGGATCAACTAGATTCTAAACCTTGTTGGAGTATATGGAATTCATCTCTTAATTCATGATATCTTGTCACTTCCTAGAGTATATGCTCATAATAGTCTTCTCGTAGGTTTGAGGATCGATGTCCTTAGAGTATTGTCCCTTGATATGTCTCACATATCTCTCAGGAGGGATATTAACTTCACTTGACCTACGTAAAATTGGATCATGTGTGATAGGTGCATGAACATATTCTTCTTACGGCATGGTGCTTGAGCTAAGTTCTCTAACCTCGCTCAATTCTATCATGCTCCCAATATTTCTACCAAGAATATGTTCCTTCTCAAGAAACATTGTTCTCTTGACAACAAAGACCTTTTGGTCCTCAAGTGATAGAAATAATATCCACAAGTTTTTTTTTGGTATCCTATAAACATGCACTGTTACATTATGATTCCACTTATCAGGATCGTGTCTCTTAATGTGAGCAAGGTAGTCCCAAATTTTAACAACCTTAATATCAGACTTCTTCTCTTTCCATATCTCATATGGAGTGGACACTATCGTCTTAATTAGAACTCTCTTCAGAAGGTAAGTTGTGGTCTCTAAGGCATATCCTCATAATGAGACAAGTAGGTTGGCAAAACTCATCATGGACCGCACCATGTCCTTTAGCGTGCGGTTCCCCCTTTCTGATACACATTAAGTTGAGATATATTAGGAGTGTCCATTGGGATAATATCCCATAGTCCTTGAGAAAATTGAGTGAACTATGTACTCAAGTGCTCTCCTCCCCGATATGATCGAAGAGTCTCGATACTTTTTTCATTATACTTCTCCATTTCATTCTTATATTTTTTGAATTTCGCAATGACCTCAAATTTGTACTTCATTACGTACACATGCTCATGTCTTGAGAGATGAATGTAATGAGGTAGGAGTATCCACCTCTAACATGTATGGACATAGATCCAAATACATCAATATGTATGAGTTCTAGTAACTTAGAGGCTCTCTCTCCAATTCCACTAAAAGAAAAGTTGGTCAATTTTCCTTGAAGACAAGATTCGCAAGTTACATGTGATTCATAATCAAATAGACCCAAATATCTATTCTTTCGCAACCTTTAAACTCTTCCTTTATGAATATGACCTATCTACAATGCCAAAAATACATATCGTTCACCTCATGTCTCTTCCTCTTAGAGACACTATGTATATTCATGACATATAGAGCAACATCTAACATAAACAAATCATTTTTCTAAGTATCTCTACCAATGATCTCATCATGCAAGAACATAGAAGAACTATTGTTCTTAAAAGGAATTTTTATCCCACTCTGTTCAAACATAAAACAGAGATATCGTCGTGAAAGCAATGGGATTTGGATGCATGGCTATCTCCCTTCTTCTCATTAAAGTGTTGCAGCAGTACTGACCATGGAGTGGCTTGCCACCCACCACGGTGCTGGCCGCCGCTAGATGCAAGAGCAGCAGCGATGGCAACACTACTGGCTGTTGAAGCCAGGGAGCAGCCACGCCACAAGAATAAAGCCTTAACATTCATGAAGGGACACTACTAACATATTTGACAGCAAGGAAAACCCAAGTGAGAAGACGCAGTTAAGATTTGCATGAGAATCTTATTTCATAGTTGAAACGCGTTTGCCAATTGACAGCAACTTAACATATCTGACATCGAAATTTTCTTATCAGAAATACAATACCAGGTCAACTTAGTCACGTCTCAAAGAAAACCCTAAAAAAATGCTTCATGGTGCACAATCCCCAGGCATGAGCAATATTCTTCCCTGGTTATGGGGTGCCATGCATGCATGTCTCAGATTGAGTTTTCAGTACTGACTGTCGGTGTTCATATATGATGGTCAGCCAATCAATACAGGCAGGAGTTTCATAGACTTAATTAGCACCCATGCATGGTATTCTCTAAGGTATGTTTGATATCAAGATATGGATCGGGAATAAAGTGAAGATATCTTCAAATCCTCACTCTATTCTCGATCCATCTCGATATCAAACATGACCTCAGATAATTCTTCCTAGTGGATAATAGTACGATTAAAAAAATTTTTCATCCATTTGTTTTGTTTGTTTTTTTTTTTTTTTGGGTAGTAGGATGTAGTAGGGTGAAACCTTCCGACTCCAGGTACAAGTGCAGCAAACTAGTATAAAATCTCCAGTGATAGCCTAACTGCACAAGAGTGGCAACAACAGTACAAATAATCACACCAAATAAAACTAAGAAGACCAATTGGTATCACAATTAGATGATTTTCTCTCACTAAAGAGTGCCATTGAAACTTCAACCTTGCAGATGTTACTTAATTCTTCAGGTATAACATAGGACCAGTTGATGTTAAATTTCGCGATCCTTGCTTGTTTTGCCAATCGATTGGCAGCAATATTTGCAGTTAGGTTATCACTAGAGATTTTATACTAGTTTGCTGCACTTTGTATCACCAAAACAAAACTAAGAAGACCAATTTGTACCACAATTAAGGTGGTTTTCTCTCACTAAAGAGTGCCATTGAAGCTTCAACCTTGCAGATGTTACTTAATTCTTCAGATATAACATAGACCCAGTTGATGTTAAATTTTACGATCCTTGCTTGTTTTGCCAACCAATCGGCGACAGTATTTGTCATTCTACCATTTAAAATAACTCTGTGGAGAGACCATCTAGCAAGCATGTTTGTTCGCTCCACATCACATGCATACTTTTCAAACTTGTCAAAAAATGTGCCAAATTCCGGCTCAGACGCCGTTCACGTACCCATCAAATTAACTGTATGAAAAGAACATATATGCCTCGATCGCCATGGGGAATTTGAGCTCCGTGATCAGACGTGGTAGCGTCTCCTTCCTAGGAAAGATCCGATCACATAGCACCACACCATTCCAAAGAAGATCTGGAGCTTTTAGCGAGCACCCATCTCATTTTTGTGGAAACAGATGAACTTGCGTGTGGGACACATCCAGCCTCCGCAGGCCTCCGTGTTGAAGCTGTCCTGCTTGGGAGGAGAAAACAAAAGCGCAGTTTCTTCCCATATCCAAACATTCCCATCTCTTCTTCACGGAGTTTTGAAGGATCACAGCAAGAGGACAGACTGGAGCTTGGATGTGAATGGAGAGAGCACAAAAATCGGACTGGCTACCATTTATGCCCTTTTGTTCTTTTTTCTGTTTGCGTGATCAGCTGCTTGCAGGTATTTGGCATGTCAAGTAGTAACACGACAGAGGTCATGGACCATCGGCAGATACCAACTTCTTACACCATTTTTCTGTACCACATCTTTAAAAAAAATTAAAAATATAAAACTTTTTTATTATTATAAAAAGTAGATTTTATTAAAATCCCATTAAAAATGAATAAACCCTGAAGAATAAGTCATTCTCTGAGGTTGTCAACCTTAGAGAATCACTCATTTTCTTAAGGTTTATCTATTCCTAATGGAATTTTAATAAAATGTACTCTTCTTATAATAATAATAATAATTATATTATATTTTTTAATTTTTAAATATTTTTTAAGAGTTGTGGTGTAGAAAAGTGATATAAGAAGTTGGTGCAAAGGATCTGCCTCCGCTCCGTGGGCATGTCAGTTATTTATTACACGGACTTTGGAATATAAATAAATACTTTTCGCAAGCTCAAAGTGTAGATAAAAGTATCCTTAATCACAATTTTAACCAAAAAAATTAAACATAGACGTCTTAATTAAGCTTTACTTATCCTCCGAAAGGTCGGTATATTTCTTTACACTGGATGATAATCTGATGATTTCTTTTTAATAAAGTGCACTATGCCTATAATTAACAAAGACATGAATGAACAACTCTATTGATGATCAGAATGGTCCACATCATTTTTTATGACGAACATTAACGTAGGACGATAGTAATCAAGCCTGCACAAAAATAGTCTGCATCATTACTTCTATCATTTTCATTCTCCCAAGATAGAGAATACACATAGAAGAGAAAAATAAATTAAGCCAGGATCAAGTCAGAATTTTAATTCTCTCTAAGTGCCACATGAAAAGATCAAGGGAAAGAGATATATCTTCTAGGCTGACATAAAAGCTCAGCAACATGAAACATCACTATATTGATTCTCCATCATTGAGCTGAGCATTAAGGTCAACTAAAACTATCCACATGTTCTTTTCCTATGTTTTGTTCATTATATATTGAGTTTTGCCTCATTTGTCTTTTTAAAAGATATTCTTTTGCACGCTCTTGTAACCTATGTTAAGGCTGTACTTCTTGTTGGACGTGAGAAGGTTTGCCTAGTTTCTCTTTGGATAGGAGAACACCCACATGTGCATGCATATCGGGTGGTAGGTGATCACCAATTGGATGTTGATATCGAGGGGTGTAAGTAACTGGCTTGAGACTTGGTTTAGTGAAGAGAGTGGCCGGCTGAGGTCATATCAAGTGAATAAGGTGATTAACTGGATATCTATATCCATTAGTGTAGAGACCAGCTAGAGGTCAGTATCCAATGTGTAAAGGTGTTAGCTATGTTCTCAAGGTGCTATTCCTTGAGACGGTGGTTTAGCACCAGCCAGGATAAAAAAATTCTATGTTCTCTTGTGTATGGTTGCTCTGAGTTTATTCGTATCCTCTCTATATTGTTTTCAAATCATGATTAAGTTAATCAATCATGACCATTCAGCCCCTCTAGATCTCCATAGATTCGGCAACAGTCTATGGCCTATTTTATTGCTAGCGGCTTATCTCCCTTGTTTGATGTCTGTCCTCATTTAAGCATGTGTCAAATTCCTCCCTACCTATTGCCCTCTTCAGCCGTGCTACCTGGTTTTTGGAAGTAATTAGGGGCATGTGCAAAATTAATGTGACTTTAGGTGAGGGTTGAAGTGCCACTTCACCTTACCTGCAAGGCATGCATGGGAGAAGCCATGCTCCCGCTATGGTTCTTCGTAGGAGAGGAGGCATGGAGAGCCAGTGGCAGGCCATTTCCTAGTATGGCAGAGACATGCTAGGAATTGGAAGGTCCTTACCCCGATGGAGTAGGGGTATATATACTTGGCTAAAGATTCGGTCGTCCTTTTATCATTGCCAGGCGGGCTTTATTGCGGATTAGGAGGCCAAGGACTCGCCCTTGGTCAATGGGGTGTCATCAAGGGATGATGAGGCCAAAGGCCACTGTCACCTACTCTAGGCTGAGAACCATTGGCCAAAGAGAGTGGGCTCTAATTGGCTGGACCCATGCCCTTCTTTCGACATGCGATGGCTAAACTTAGCCCCCGTTCTCCTATCTTAATGGGTTGGGTGAGTGGGTCTTAACAAAGTGGTGGGTTCTATCCCTCCACAGAATCCAAACACTCATCTCCAAATTAATAGCAGAACATTTTCCCATTCTTTGAACACCATCCATCAACCGATGTAGCAACACATGTAAGTGGCATTGGAAGGGCGCCAGTTTTCAAATTGTCATTGAGGTAAACAATTCATCATGGTTCAGATGAAACTTTATTTACTTACGCTATTAAAAATGGGTTTTGATTCTTGATTGTGAGTATAGTGTGATTCAATCATTTTTCATGTCACACATTTTTTGTCATTCTCAACTTGAAATCAGATAATTAAGTCAAATACTAATTTAGGTTAATTTGGACATGACCCAGATGTTATTATCCTCTACTCCACTGGCACCTGTCAATGGAAGAGATGGTTCCTATCCCATCAATGCCTCAACCAAATTGAACATGCTCTTTGAAGAGGCCGGCTCACGGTTATATATTATCCCTCTCCTTGATCAGCGATGCCCATCAGAAGGAACCCGCTGGATTCAAATGATGTTTGCAAAGATCTTGTGAACAGGTGAATAATGTGACATGCACTAACACTAGAAGGTTTTGTCAAATCCCCGTTTAGGATTTAGGTATTTCACTTTGGCTGTTTAATAACAATTGCTGTGTACTTACTATTACTAACCAATGCAGTCCAATTTATTCTTTTTTTATCATAACTGATGTCTTTGCAATTCGCAATCAAAGGGATCACTTAAGATCTCTGTGTGTGTGCGCCTACTTAATTAAGGGTAATTAAGTTTCTTGCGCCACCCTATGGGGTGGCACATTAACCCCAGGTTAGTTAATATCACCTACTCAATTAGGGGTAATTAAGTTTCTTGCGCCACCCCTGGGTGGTGGGCAGATTAACCCCAGGTTAGTTAATATCACCTAAGCAAACTCAGTTAACATCTGGGTGGGTTTGATAACCAGATAGAGAGATTATCCCCCACTTAACATGGGAGATAAATTTTAGCCCACTTTGATAAAGATTTAGGATAAACCCCAGTGATAACTTTTACACGGATAAGGGGTATTAAGGGGAGAGATAGATATCCCATCCATAGAGGGGATAAAGTTATCCATAGAGATAACTCATTAAATACTATACTTTTCTCCTAGAAAATCGTTATCTCTTCATACATGAATAAATGATGTCAAACTAGGGATAAAAGGGTGATAATTATATACACCCTATTACATCACATCACATTAAAGTTTACCCCCTTCATAACTATCCCTCATTAAGAGGTCCTAATCAGAATTTAACTATGGTTATATCACTTAGCAACATGGCCCTAAATGTTAGATATAATTCTCGATACTGTCATATTACATTGTTTTTAGACTTGCTTTCTCACCATTTCATATTAGAGCCACATTTTTTGTGCATAGTATAAAGGGGGGACTTTCTTGGTTTTGAAACTTTACAGTATTTTACATTAGCTTTTATCTCTGTCATAGATCTAAAGACTGAAGTACTTCCTTTACAAGCAAACCCATATCTCTCACCCATTTCTTTGGTAAATGAGATTCTGAGTCTAGCTATCATTGTGTTTAACTTTAAGCGACACTAGCAAAGCCATCTCTCTCGCCCATTTCTTAGAACTGCAACAATGTTCTAACTGACAGGATCTTCCAACGGCAGCCAAGGCACCATAACTTGTGACTCTTCTACATTGCTTCGTCGGCAAAATAATCTCAGACTTAACATTTGATGATTAATCATCAGAGATTGCTCTGATCCATGCATCGTAGAACCATGCCACTAAAGGCGACACCAACCATGCATGTTGGCGGATTATAGATCAATAACTTACTTGTTCGATCATTACATTGACATTGATGCACTGCGACAGAGTGAGTGTGGAAGGGGGCGCAGAGAGGTAGTCTCTTCAACTGGGAGGGCAGTTTTCAGGCTGTTTTTTTGGGGCCTTATATGTTTTTGGGTGGATCTATTAGCTGATCCACTTCGCTTCCAGCCCGTGTGCAAAGATGAGCCCAATAAAGGGATCTAGCAACAAGGTGGCCGAGACTCGATATTTTAATATAGGCCTGTCAACATCCAAAAAGTGTTTTTCGTACCTTGGTTTTTTTTTATGGAAAAGACCACCAGTGCTTGGGTGGACAGGAACTTGGACATGAACCAGCAATGGTGGGCCAGCTATAGGTTTATCGATGATTTTTTTCATCTTTTTTTTTCCCCCTCATGCTCTTTGGTTTCTGTACCTCAAAAGATTTGATAAATAAATACAAGAGTGCTTAGGAGAGGTAGAGAAAGAGATGTTCTCCCACTAGAGGCTTGGATAGGATGGGCAGCAAGGTGAGGTGCCTTTTAAAGCTCCTTGAAGGCATTCGCGTACTCCTCGTCCCAATCAACACACCCACTTTTGTCCGATGTTATTGACTCGTCGGAGCAACTTGAAAAAGGTAGTCAAACTCAGCAACCTTCGCCAAGAAGCAGATGAGTGCAGCAACACTCCATGTGAGCATTTCACATCGTGAACCTTATGGGGTCGCTTCATTTCCAACACTACTTTTATCTACTCAAGATTGGTCTCTATTCCTCAATGAGTGATGAGGAATCAGAGGAACTTCCCAAAATGAACTCCGAATGCACACTTGTTCAGGTTCATTTCATGTTGTACCTCAAAGAGTGGCAAAAGCCTCTAAAAGGTCGGCTAAGTACTCGGTCGCTTGGAGGCTCTTAATCAACATGTCATTTATATATACCTCTATGTTCAAATCCATCTGAGAATCAAACATGTGGTTGATTAATCACTGATATGTTGTGCATGTATTCTTTAGACCAAAAGGCTTATGCATGTAAAAATAGAGCCCATAGTCAGTGTTGAATGCAGTCTTATCCTCATCAGACTTATGCATGTTGATCTGGCGATATCTAGAGTATGCATCCAAAAGATGAGCATCCCCTACCCAAATGTCACGTTGACTAACTAGTCGATCCGCTGCAGAGGAAAACTATTCTTAGATGTAGCCATATTGGAGTACTTCTAGTTACACACATCCACCACTTTCTATTGCCTTTTGACACTAGGACCATGTTAGAAACCAACTAGGGGTACTATTGCATGGACCATGTTAGAAACCAACTAGGGGTACTATTGCCTTTTGACACGTGAAATAATAACGCAGGATGAGCGAATGACGCTCAGTAGGACTTAATATCTCATGAGAACAAGCATGCTTTAAATGATTAATGTCTTAAATGGCAGGATAACTAGAGAGCATAGTCATGTAGCGCAAAGTGACGATAGCAAGAGAATGATAGCACTAGTACATGGAAAATAGCACAGCATGTACGATAAAGGATTGGCCATGTAACGATATAGCACATAAGTTGCACAATGGTGCACTAGTAACGATAACACTTGTATAGATTGCACTGATTGATAGCACTTTGGTTGATTGTCATAGATTAAATCTTGATAGTATAATGGCACTGGATGTATGCCAACATCCTGATCATTTTAACTCCCATGTGCAAATAGCACTTTTTGGGCGCTCCTCCCAGGACCAAATCGGGCCCTATTGCACTAGCATAAGTTATGTTTCTTATCTTAGACAATCATAGGGATGGCCAAAATATAGTACCAAGAATAGATGAGAACAGTAGACGATAGACGAGAGAGTAGAGAGAACGTAAACAATGAGAATATAGAGATAATAGATAGATAGGGTGTAATCGTAAAACAATGTTAAACCGACGATAGTTAAATTGCACGGCACATGTACTTTCTTGTGTCTTATACTATTGTGGTTGTCTTTTATATTCTTATTGGACACGTGTACGAGCTATCCCTTGCAATACTTCGGTCCGATTGCAGGAGGCGGATTTGATATGGAGCCTTATTGGCATAAATATCCAGGGCCGTTACACTATGGAAAGAGATCGTCGAACCCCAATCGGATTGCATAGTGGGGACGATACTTTCTCTAAAGCAAGTTCCTATATGGAACGCCTCCACAACACTTCTTTGCTTCAGTTCATTACATGTATATCTCGATCATGTTCAACATTCTTATATATTATATGGTTTTATGGGTTGTGCCTGTTATCGTGCTTAATCTGCTTATGTTTGTCACATTGTTTGCACTGTGTTTGTCGATGATGAACAACATAGTCTATACCCAATCTCAACTATTCTAACAACACCTTGAAAGTGGACATGTCCGAGATGCCAACAAACTGTGTGTGGCAACATGTAACGACTCAGGATCCAAATTACCAGTTACCCACTAATAACCCGAACCCTGAACTGCCACCCACGAGCCGAAGCAAATGTTGCAAATAATGTGATCAACTCTTCACTGCTTGAAACGACTCCTAAATCTGCAATGAACTTCTTCATCCAAACTGCTTCTTTTGTTGTTTCTATTGTAATAATGTACTATGCCTCCGTGATCGAGTCAACAATCGTCTCTTGCTTGTAACTCTTCTAACTTACTGCTCCTCCATTCAGGGTAAACACATACCCCGAGTTGGACTTGCTATCATCAACATTGGACTAGAAACTCAAGTTTGTGTAGCCTTCAACCTTGAGGCTACATCCTCCATGTACTAGTAAAAGATTCTTCTTAGTCTTTCTCATGTACTTAAGGATGCACTTTACTTCCCAGTGTTCTAAATATGGATCCGTCTGATACCTACTCATAACACTTAGAGCATGCGCTATATCAGGTCTAGTACATAGCATAATATACATGATAGATCCTATATAGGGAATCTATCTATGTTTGCCCTTTCTTCTGAAGTGTTTGAGAACATACTCCTAGAAAATGAAATTTCATGTCTCATCGATATGAGACCCCTCTTGGAATTTTTCATACCAAATATTTTGACAATCATATGTAATACTTGGATTAGGACAAGCCAAACATCCTCTTAGATCTATCTCTATAAATTTGAATTTTCTAAATGTAGGATGCTTCCCCTAAGTCCTTTATGGAGAAATCTTTGATAACAAAGTCTTCACTGTAGATAACATTTCACATCATTCCCAATGATAAGGATGTCATCTACATACAACACCACAAGAAGGTGACATCGCTCCCACTTATCTTCCTATACACACAGGCTCATCTTCATTCTTAACACATTCATAAGATTTGATGAGGTAATCAAATCTTATGTTCTAACTTTGGAAAGCTTGCTTTAAACCATAAATGGATCTAAGCAACCTATACACCTTATCTAGACTTTCCTTGGATACAATTCCTCGTGCTATATCATATACACCTCTTCCTCGGGGTTGTCATTGAGGAATGTGATTTTTACATCCATCTATCAGATTTCATAATCATGGTGTGTTGCAATGGCCAATATGATTCTAATGGATTTCATCATGGCAATGGGCAAGAAAGTTTCGTCATAATCACACATTGCCTTTTAACAATATACTTTAACCACAAGCCTCGTTTTATAGGTCTCTACCCTTCCACCTACTCAATCTTCTTCTTGAAGATCCACTTGCATCCAATGGTATAATACCCTCAGGTGGATCAACAAGATTCTAAACCTTGTTGGAGTATATGGAATTCATCTCTTAATTCATGATATCTTGTCACTTCCTAGAGTCTATGCTCTCATAGTCTTCTCGTAGGTTTGAGGAACGATGTCCTTAGAGTCTGTCCCTTGATATGTCTCACATATCTCTCAGGAGGGATATTAACTTTACTTGACCTACGTAAAATTGTATCATGTGTGATAGGTGCATGAACAATTCTTCTTGCGGTATGGTGCTTGAGCTAAGTTCTCCAACTTCGCTCAATTCTATCATGCTCCCATATTTCTACCAAGATATGTTCCTTCTCAAGAAACACTGTTCTCTTGACAACAAAGATCTTTTGGTCCTTAAAGTGATAGAAATAATACCCACAAATTTTTTTTTGGGTATCCCATGAACATGCCTGTTCATTATTGATTCCAACTTATTGGAATCGTGTTTCTTAATGTGGGCAAGGTAGTCCCAAATCTTAAACAACCTTAATATCAAACTTCTTCCCTTTCTATATCTCATATGGAGTGGACACTATCATCTTAATTAGAACTCTCTTCAGAAGTAAGTTGCTCTCTAAGGCATATCCTCAAATGAGGCAAGTAGTTGGCAAAACTCATCATGGGCCACACCATGTCTTTTAGCGTGCGGTTCCTCCTTTCTGATACACCATTAAGTTGAGATATATTAGGAGGTGTCCATTGAGATAATATCCCATAGTCCTTGAGAAAATTGAGTGAACTCTGTACTCAAGTGCTCTCCTCCCCCCGATTTGATCGAAGAGTCTCGATACTTTTTCCATTATACTTCTCCATTTCATTCTTATATTTCTGAATTTCGCAATGGCCTCAAATTTGTACTTAATTAAGTACACACGCTCATGTCTTGAGAGGTCATCAATGAATGTAATGAAGTAGGAGTATCCACCTCTAACATTTGTGGACATAGATCCACGTACATCAATATATATGAGTTCTAGTAACTTAGAGGCTCTCTCTCCAATTCCACTAAAAGAAGAGTTGGCCAATTTTCTTTGAAGACAAGATTCGCAAGTTACATGTGATTCATAATCAATAGACCCAAATATCTATTCTTTAGCAACCTTTAACTCTTCCTTTATGAATATGACCTATCCTACAATGCCAAAAATACACATCATTCACCTCATCTCTCTTCCTCTTAGAGACACTATGTATATTCATGACATATAGAGTAGCATCTAACATAAAAATCAATTTTCAAATATCTCTACCAATGATCTCATCATGCAAGAACATAGAACAACTATTGTTCTTAAAGGAATTTTTATCCCACTTTGTTCAAACATAAAACAGAGATATCGTCGTGAAAGCAATGGGATTTGGATGCATGGCTATCTCCCTTCTTCTCATTGGAGTGTTGCAGCAGTACTGATCATGGAGTGGCTTGCCAACCCACCAACGTGCTGGCCGCCGCTAGATGCAAGAGCAGTAGCGACGGCAACACTACTGGCTGTTGAAGCCAGGGAGCAGCCACGCCACAAGAATAAAGCCCAACATTCATGAAGGCTGACACTACTAACATATTTGACAGCAAGGAAAACCCAAGTGAGGAAGACGCAGTTAAGATTTGCATGAGAATCTTATTTCATAGTTGAAACGTGTTTGACAATTGACAGCAACTTAACATTCTGACATCGAAATTTTCTTATCAGAAATACAATTACCAGGTCAACTTAGTCACGTCTCAAAGAAAACCCTAAAAAAATGCTTCATGGTGCACATTCCCCAGGCATGAGCAATATTCTTCCCTGTTATGGGTGCCATGCATGCATGTCTCATTTGAGTTTTCAGTACTGACTGTCGGTGTTCATATATGATGGTCAGCCAATCAATACAGGCAGGAGTTTCATAGACTTAATTAGCATCTATGCATGGTATTCTCTGAGGTATGTTTGATATCAGGATATGGATCGGGAATAAAGTGAAGATATCTTCAAATCCTCACTCTATTCTCAATCCATCTCGATATCATTCTTCCTAGTGGATAATACTACGATTAAAAAATTTTCTCGTCCATCTATTTGTTTTTTTTTGTAGTAGGTGTAGGAGGGTGAAACCTTCCGTCCCGATACAAAGTGCAACAAACTAGTATAAAATCTCTAGTGATAGTCTAACCTCACAAGAGTGGCAATAACAGTACAAAATAGTCACACCAAACCAAAACTAAGAGACCATTAATTTGTACCACAAGTAAGGTGATTTTCTCTCACTAAGAGTGCCATTGAAGCTTCAACCTTGCAGATGTTACTTAATTCTTCAAGTATAATATAGCACCAGTTGATGTTAATTTAGCGATCTTTGCTTATTTTGCCAACAATCGGCAGCAATATTTGCTATTCTACTATTTGAATAACTCTGGAGGGGTCATCTAGCAAGCATGTTTGTTCGCCCCACATCACATGCATACTTTTCAAACTTGTCAAAAAATGTGCCAATTCCGGCTCAGACCCCGTTCACGTACCCATCAATTAACTGTACGAAAAAGAACATATATGGCTCGATCGCCATGGGAATTTGAGCTCCGTGATCAGAAGTGGTAGCGTCTCCTTCCTAGAAAGATCAGGTCACATAGCACCACATTCCATTCCAAAGAAGAATCTGGAGCTTTTTGCGAGCACCCATCTCATTTTTGTGGAAACAGATGAACTTGCGTGTTGGACACAGCCAGCCTCCGCAGGCCTCCGTGTTGAAGCTGTCTGCTTGGGAGGAGAAAACAAAAGCGCAGTTTCTTCCCATATCCAACATTCCCACTCTTCTTCACGAGTTTTGAAGGATCAACAGCAAGAGGACAGACTGGAATCTTGGATGTGAATGGAGAGAGACAAAAAATCGGACTGGCTACCATTTGCCCTTTTGTTCTTTTTTTCTGTTTGCGTGATCAGCTGCTTGCGGTGTTTGGGGTGTCAAGTAGTAACACGACAGAGGTCATGGACCATCGGCAGATACCAACTTCTTACACCATTTTTCTGTACCACAATCTTTTAAAAAAAATTAAAAAATATAAAACTTTTTTATTATTATAAAAAGTAGATTTTATTAAAATCCCATTAAAAATGAATAAACCCTGAAGGAATAAGTCATTCTCTGAGGGTTGTCAACCTTAGAGAATCACTCATTTTCTTAAGGTTTATCTATTCCTAATGGAATTTTAATAAAATGTACTCTTCTTATAATATAATAATAATAATAATATTATATTTTTTAATTTTTAAATATTTTTTAAGAGTTGTGGTGTAGAAAAGTGATATAAGAAGTTGGTGCAAAAAGATCTACCTCCGCATCCGCGGCATGTCAATTATTTATTACACGGACTCTAGAAATAAATAAATGATTTTCGCAAGCTTAAAGTGTAGATAAAAGTATCCTTAATCGCAATTTTTACCCAAAAAAATTTAAACATAGACGTCTTAATTAAGCTTTATTTATCCTCCGAAAGATTGATATATTTATTTACACTGGATGATAATCTGATGATTTCTTTTTAATAAATGCACTATGCCTATGCATTAACAAAGACATGAATGGACAACTCTATTGATGATCAACAAATGGTCCACATCATTTTTATGACGAACATTAACGTTGGACAATAGTAATCAAGCCTGCACAAAAATAGTCTGCATCATTACTTCTATCATTTTCATTCTCTCAAAAATAGAGAATACACATAGAAGAGAAAATAAATTAAGCAGGATCACGTCAGAAATTTTAATTCTCTCTAAATGCCACATGAAAAGATCAAGGGAAAGAGATATATCTTCTAGGCTGACATAAAAGCTCTGCAACATCCCTATATTGACTCTCCATCATTGAGCTGAGCATTGAAGGTCAACTAAAAACTATCCACATCTTCTTTTCCTATGTTTTGTTCATTATATATCAGTTTTGCCTCATTTGTCTTTTTGAAAGATATTCTTTTGACACGCTCTTGTAACCTATGTTAAGGTTATACTTCTTGTTGGAAGCGTGAGAAGGTTTGCCTAGTTTCTCTTTGGATAGGAGAAGACTCACATGTGCATGCATATCAGGTGGTAGGAGATCACCAATTGGATGTCGATATCGAGGTGTGTAAGTGACTGACTTGAGACTTGGTCTAGCAAAGAGAGTGGCCGACTGGAGGTCAATATCAAGTGAATATAGTGGTTAACTGGAGGTCTATATCCATTAGTGTAAAGACCAGCTAGAGGTCAGTATCAAATGTGTAAAGGTGTTAGCTATGTTCTCAAGGTGTCTTTCCTTGAGAATTGGACGTACTGAGTGATTTAGCACCAGCCAGGATAAAATTTTTCTATGTTCTATTGTGCATGGTTGCTTTGAGTTTATTCGTATTCTCTCTATGTTGTTTTCAAATCATGATTAAGTTAATGAACCCCCCCTCTAGATCTCCATAGCTTCGGCAACAGTCTATGGCTATTGCTTATTGCTAGCAACTTATCTCCCTTGTTTGATGTCTGTCCTCTTTTAAGCATGGTTCCTCCCTACCTATTACCCCTCTCCGAGCCGTGCTACTCGGTTGTTGGAAGTAATTAGGGGCATGTGCAGGATTAATATGACCTTATGTACGAGGGTTGAAGTGCCACCTCACCTTGCCTGCAAGGCATGCATGGGAGAAGCCATGCTCCCGCTATGGTTCTTCGTAGGAGAGGAAGCATGTAGAACAAGTGGCGAGGCCATCTCCTAGTATGCAAGAGAGATGCTAGGAATTGGAAGGTCCTTACCCCGATGGAGTTGGGGTGTATATGCTTGGCTAGAGGTTCGGTCATCCGTTCTTATTGCGGCTTAAGAGGCCAAGGACTCGCCCTTGGTCAATGTAGTGTTATCGAGGGATGACGAGGTCAAGGCCACTTTCACCTACTCTAGGTTGAGAACCATTGGCCAAAGGGGCCAAAGAAAGTGAGCTCTAATTGGCTGGACCACCGCCCTTCCTTCGGCATGCGATAGCTAAACTTAGCCCCCATTCTCCTCTTAATGGTTTGGGTGAGTGGGTCTTAATAGGGTGGGTTGGTTCTATCTCTCCACAGAATCCAAACACTCATCTCCAAATTAATAGCAGAACATTTTCCCATTCTTTGAGCAACCATCCATCAGGCGATGTAGCAACACATGGTGAGTGGCATTGGAAGGGCAGCCAGTTTTCAAATTGTCATTGAAGCGAACGATTCATCATGGTTCGGAATGAAACTTTATTTACTTAGGCTATTAAAAATGGGTTTTGATTCTTGATTGCAAGTATAGTGTACTTAATAGAAAATCCAAGTTGTATGAGCTTCCGGCTGTACTTAATAGAAAAACCAAGTTGTATGAGCTTCCGGCTGAACTATCAGACTTACTGTCTAAATTAAAGATTCTAAAGATTCTATCATTTCTCTGTATCACTAGAATCAGACCTACAGTGTTAAGGATTTTATAGATTCAATCATTTTTCATGTCACACATTTTGTGTCATTTTCAACTTGCAATCAGATAATTAAGTCAATAACTAATTAGGTTAATTTGGACATGACTCATGTTATTATCCTCTACTCCACTGGCACCTGTCAATGGAAGGAGATGGTTCCTATCCCATCAATGCCTCAACCACATTGAACATGCTCTTTGAAGAGGCCAGCTGACGTTTATATTATCCCTCTCCATCGATCAGCGGTGCAATCAGAAGGAATCCGCTGGATTCAAATGATGTTTGCAAAGATCTTGTGAACAGGTGAATAATGTGACATGCCCTAACACTAGAAGGAGTTGTCAAATCTCCGTTTAGGATAACATTTGGCCTGTTTATAACAATTGACTGTGTGCTTACTAGACCAAATGCAGTCCAATTTATTCTTTTTTTTTATCATAACCGATGTCTTTGCAATTCGCAATCAAGGGATCACTTAAAGATCATTTTGGTTGAGGGTTAAGTAACTCATAAGTAGGTTAACTTGATATTGGCTAACTCAAAAGTTAACCTACCTTGATTTGAAAACAAACATGAGACTAGATAGATAACTTCTCTTTCCTAAATTCAGTTATTTTTATTAAAAAATTATATATTTTTGGAATGTGTACACAAATAGTGAAATGTGTAAATGTGCCTACCTTGATTAGGAGTAATTAAGTTTCTTGCGCAAGTGAATGTGTAAATGTGTAAAATTATATATATATATATATATATTGTGCCTACTTAATTAGGAGTAATTAAGTTTCTTGCGCCACCCCATGGGGTGGGCAGATTAATCCCAGTTAGTTAATATCACCTAATCAATTAGCGGTAATTAAGTTTCTTGCAACACCCCTGGGGTGGCCAGATTAACCCCAGGTTAGTTAATATCACCTAAGCAAACTCAATTAACATCCGGTTTGATAACTAGATAGGGAGATTTATCCCCCACTTAACATGGGTGATAAATTTTAGCCCACTTTGATAAACGATTTAGGATAAATCCCGATGATAACTTTTATACACGGATAAGGGGTGTTAAGGGGAAAGATAGATATCCCATCCATGGAGGGATAAAAGTTATCCCTAAAGATAACTCATTATATGCTATATTTTTCTCCTAGAAAATCGTGTATCGTTCATACATGGATAAATTAATGATGTCAAACTAAAGATAAAATGGTGATAAATATATACACGTTATCACATCACATCACATCACATTAAAAGTCATCCCCCTTCGTAACTATCTCTCATTAAAGAGGTCCTAATCATGATTTAACTATGGTTAATTCACTTAGCAACATGGCCCTAAATATAGATATAATTCTCGATACCGTCATATTACATTGTTTTTAGACTTGCTTTCTCACCATTTCATATTAGAGCCACATTTTTGTGCATAGTATGAAAAAAAAGGGGGGGACTTTCTTGGTTTTGAAACTTTACAGTATTTTACATTGGCTTTTATCTTTGTCCTAGATCTAAAGGCTGAAGTACTTCCTTTACAAGCAAACCCATATCTCTCACCCATTTCTTTGATAAATGAGATTCTGAGTCTACTTATCATCGTGTTGAGACACTAGCAAATTCATCTCTCTCGCCCATTTCTTAAAACTGCAACAATGTTCTAACCGGACAGGATCATGGCAGCTAACCCACCATAACTTGCGACTCTTCTGCATTGCTTCATCGGCAAAATAATCTCAGACTTAACATTTTGGCGATTAATCATCAGAGATTGCTCTGATCCGTGCATCATAGAACCATGCCACTAAAGGCGACACCAACCATGCATGTTGGTGGATTATAAATCAATAAATTACTTGTTTGATCATTACATTGACATTGACGCACTGCGACAAAGTGAGTGTGGAAGGGGGCGTAGAGAGGTAGTCTCTTTTCAACTGGGAGGGGCGGTTTTCGAGTTGGTGTTTTGGGCCTTATACGTGTTTGGGTGGATCTACTAGCTGATCCACTTCGCTTCTGGCCTGCGTCCAAAGATGAGCCCAATAAGGGGATCTAGCAACAAGGTGGCTGAGACTCGATATTTTAATATCAGCCTGTCAACATCCAAAAAGTGTTTTCGTACCTTGGTTTTTTCTGATGGAAAAGACCAGCAGTGCTAGGGTGAACAGGAACTTGGACATGAACCAGCAATGGTGGGCCAGCTATAGGTTTATCAATGATTTTTTTCATCTTTTTTTTCCCTCATGCTCTTTGGGTTTCTGTACCTCAAAAGATTTGATAAATAAATATAAAAGTGCTTAGTAGAGAAAGAGATGTTCTCCCACTAGAGGCTTGGATAGGATGGGCAGCAAGGTGAGGTGCCTTTTAAAGCTCCTTGAAGGCATTTGCGTATTCCTCGTCCCAATCAACAAACCCAATTTTGTCCGATGTTATTGACTCATTGGAGCAACTTGAAAAAGGGTAGTCAAAACTCAGCAACCTTCCCCAAGAAGCAGATGAGTGCAGCAACACTCCCTGTGAGCATTGCACATCATGCACCTTATGTGGTCGCTTCATTTCCAACACTGCTTTTATCTACTCAAGATTGGTCTCCATTCCTCAACGAGTGATGAGGAATCAGAGGAACTTCCCAAAATGAACTCCGAATGCATACTTGTTCAGGTTCAATTTCATGTTGTACCTCTAAAGAGTGGCGAAAGTCTCTAAAAGGTCAGCTAAGTACTCGGTCGCTTGGAGGCTCTTAATCAACCTGTCATTTATATATACCTCTATGTTCTAATCGATCTGAGAACAAACATGTGGTTGATTATCACTGATATGTTGTGCATGTATTCTTTAGACCAAAAGGCTTATGCATGTAAAAGGAGAGCCCATAGTCGATGTTGAATGCAGTCTTATCCTCATCAAACTTATGCATGTTGATCTGGCAATATCTAAAGTATGCACCCAAAAAGATGAGCATCCCCTACCCAAATGTTGCGTTGACTAATTAGTCGATCCACTGCAGAGGAAAATTATTCTTAGATGTAGCCTTATTGGAGTACTTCTAGTTAACACACATCCGCCACTTTTTATTGCCTTTTGACACTAGGACCATGCTAGAAACCCACTAGGGGTACTATTGCATGGACCAAAGTAATCTAGTGCATAATTTATCGCTCACTTGATGATACCCTGTCACTCTGGATTACATCAATGTCTCTATTGCTGGATCAAGCAGAGTTGAGATGATGAGTGATGACTTTTGGAGGAATGCTTGGGAGGTCATCCTTTGTCCAAGAAAACACGTCCTGATTGGTTTCCAAGAAGCATTAATAGTCTCTTTTCCTTCCTTAGGAAGAAGAGAGCCAATCTTCAAGACTCAACTGGGTCTTCTCCCACGTAGATGAGCATTCCTCAACCTCTTCCCCAGGGAGTCGCCTTAGGTGCCTTCTCCTTGGAGAAGATCAAGTAGCATCGTCGAGACTCCATCTAGTCACCCCTGACCTCCCCCACTCCATGGGGAGTTTGGAACTTCAATTTTTAGTGAAACAAGGATGGGCCCTGATTTTCCACCTGGCCCAAGATATTGTGCCCAATAATAGCAATATATGCAAGCATCTAATGCACAACAATGAAGTTGGCCCTGATAGCAATCTGCCGAAGGATGGTCCCTAAGGTAATCGGGAGGGTAATCTGAATTCGTCCTTTTGAGTAGATGGTGAATTGCCAAAATCCACATTGGGGGGTCCGAAGAGATTTGAGTTGAGAAGCATCCACACCCATCAAAAAGGGATAATCGTAAGAAAATTACATTTGGACCACTTCCATTATCAACAAGTACACGACGCACTGTAAATTGATTAATAATAGCTGAAACCACTAGGGTGCCGATGTTGGGAGTGATTGCACCCTCCAGGGGCTTGTCTGAGAGCACAATGGGAGCATAAGTCACTCCTTCATGGGGGTTCTTGGAGGTTTTTTTGTGGCATCTAGAAGCATCGTACTAGACCTGTCTCCTTGCCATGCTTAAGATCGGCGACTTTTGGAACTGTCTCCATCTAATGTTGACCCTTCAGGGATCATCATGATCTCCTTTCCACATATTCTATTATCGATGGGTGGAGAAGTGTCTACTTTCTGCTACTATCGCCACTACCTTGGCCACAACCCTATAGAGGAGGGCTCGATGGATGAGGTTCTCAATCGCATCTTTGAGTTGGATGCAATCTTCAATGTTGTAACCATGGTCTCGATGGAAGTGACATTATTTCTTTGGGTTCCTCCTTGTCAGACTTGTCTTTAGCTCCTTAAGACATCGGAATAAGGGCTCATCCCATATCTCCATGAGGATCTAATCTGGGGGAGTTGTCAGGGGAGTGTACTACCTATAAGCAATCGCCCGCCTTGGCCCATTACAATCACAGAGCTCTTTCTTGCCACAGTCACATCTAGAGTGCTTGATTGAGCACTTTCTATTCAATGAGTTTCCTCCCAATGTGCATGTGAGTCCAACTGTATTCTCCTCGCAACTAACATGCTTTAGGTCCAATGAAAAGAGTTCCAAGCATCAAGGAGGCTTGAACTCCAATACTCCACCAGAGGATGGCATCCCACGTACCATGTAATCATCGCAATATTGACATCTAGGCAAGGAATGGGGAGTATGTCCTTACAGAAGTTAGCAATAAAGTCCCACAAACTCATCATGTTCTTACCTGATGGCGAGGAAGTTGGCGACAGTCTTGATCTCCTTTTTGCCAAGAAAGTTTTCCTTGAATATCTTATTTATCTATCGAAAGGAGAAGATGGAGTCCACCAATAGAGACTCAAACCAAGCTCGAGCATTCTCCAAAAGGTAGTGATTAAAGCCAAGCTCTTCACATTATTCGAGACTTGATGAAGATCAAGTTAGACTTAAAGCTATGAAAATGGTCAGTGGGATCAATAGAGCCATCATAAAGTGTGAAAGGTGGCAACTGCAACTTTGGTAAGATTGTTGCCTTCAAGATCTCTAGAAAGGACGCCTAGAAGGCAACATCATCTTCAACTAGGCCCTTCAAGATTTATACCTTCAAGATGTCATAAAAAATGCAGCTACCCATGTTTTTGCAGTTCTCTCGAGGTGCCATGGCCTTCTCTTTGTTCCCACAATAGCACCAAGAAGTGCAAAAGTCAGAAATAATCTTGAAATAGAACAATCTAATCGATGCACTTTTGAGATTTGTTGGAAGTAGGAATGAAGCGGAGAACCTACAAGAAGAAGGGCACAAGCAATCAAGGGGCCCCAAGTCTGACCCCGACGAAAAATCCTCTGATGCTAAAGTCAAAAATTGGTTAGAGAGGTGAAGTGAAAGAGAGGTCAATGGAGTTTTGGGGCATCTAAGTATGCATAACTCACTCTGTATTGATAAGTCTACTTACAAGCATGGATCTAGGTTTTACTTATCCCCACAATCCTCTCCACTCCTCGATTATAAGGCTCCATTGATAGTTCGTATTACTGGGTTAGTCACAATTGTTGGGCCACCACTCTCCTTGACCAAGCAACTAGGTGTTTGAAGACCCAACATGGATTGTGCCTTGCTAACATCATCGCAGTTGAGGGATTCTAAGATTTTCCCCTTAGTTCTTGGAGTATCACCTAGATAATCGATGGGCTCGATTAAATAACACCCAACTGCACTTGGCTAGTTTGTCAATGGCCTTCATGGGCCTGTCGAGAGTTTGGCTCTAGTGGAATTTAGTCATTTTCTCGCTACTTAATATACAAACATTTATTGATAATTTCTTCAATGTCGCCAAGAATTCCCTTGAGCGAAAAGAACAATGCATATACTACACGCCATGATACACATCATGTATTATACTCTTAAAATTAACAATATTGAATCATCATTTTCTGATAGATCAAAACCCTAAAATTATGTCTAAACTAGTTTTTTTGAAATGAGAAACATGTGGTGACAAGAGCCACATTTGACCCCGAAAAACTTTCGTGAGAGAGGTCAGATTTGATGAGAAGTCAAGTAGATGTACACTACAAGAAAATTAGAATATGTCAGCGACTTACAAGTTACAATTGTTGACAAAAGTGCAAAAGCCGTTGACATAAACATATGTCGGCGGCTTAATAGCCGTTGACAAAGTCATTGACCAAAGGTTGATCGACTTATGTTTGTTAGCGGCAATAAGAAGCCGTTGACAAATGATACATATGTCAACAGCTTGCATCCATCAACATTTGAGACATATGTCAGCGATTAAGAACCATTGTCATATAATAGGATATGTCAACGACTAGCATGGTTGATATATCCTATTATGATATGTCAGCGGCTGTAGATAGCCGCTGACATATCTTAGGATATGTCAACAACTATGTGAAGCTGCTGACAAACATTTACTTTCTAAAAAAAATGATAGTTCAAACCAAGGTTCAAAAACAAGGGGATCGGGGCCGGATTGGCTAGCCAAAAATCGATCCGATCGGCTGATCCCGTCCGGGCCGATCCTGGCTGAGCCAAGGGTGGCTGGATCGACCCTTATACAGGTGTGAAGTGTATACTAATGTACAATATCTTATTTACCTGAACATCATTTAAGTAAATGTTATTATTTGTAGTTTTATTTACTTAAGATATTACATGTAAATAATGAAGTACCCCCCATTTGAATCTAATAAAAATATCAAAAAAATCATATCTTTTATTAATAAAAAATCAACTCTCCCATCCATAAGAAAATCGCGATTTTTGTGATTCTATCAAAATAACGTCTTTCTAATCCCTCATAATTTGACCTATCTAAAAATTTCATAATTCAAATAAACCCAATAGAACACTAAAATTCAAAGTCCGGTGAAAAAAGTCAAATGTGCATGTGACTTCTCCAAGGGAGCCACTCTCCTACTGACAACAACTAAGTCCTAGTCAGTAGGAGAGTGACTCCATTGGAAAAGTCACATGCATGTTTGACTGTTTTCACCGAACTTTGAATTTTTAGTATTCTATTGAATTTATTTGAATTATAAATTTTTAGATAGACTAAATTATGAGGAATTAGAAAGACGCTATTATGATATAATCACCAAAATCACGATTTTCTTCTTGAATGAGAGAGTTGACTTTTTATTGGTAAGAGATATGATTTTTTTTGATATTTTTATTTGATTCAAATGGGGGGTACTTCCTTATTTACATGTAATATCTTAAGTAAATGAAACTACAAATAATAATATTTACTTAAATGATGTTCAGATCAATAAGGCCTGAAATCGAAGTGGACTCAGTTGGACTCAGCCCCTGGCAAGGTTACCCCAGATCGGATCGGTCGGCCCAAAACCGATCCGATCCCGATCCGGATGATTTTTGATACCCTGGTTCAAACTTGAGTTCAGACTTGTCACATTAAGATTCTGGGAAGCAAAATCTCTGTCACCCAGAGTAGATGAGTCAACATTTGAGAATTTCTGGAATCACATCCAAAAGGCTAAAAAAAATAACTAATATGAACTTTGATAGCACTCAAAGGAAAAGACAAAACATTAGTGAACCTTAGTAGTAAATGCAATACCTCTAACTGTGGCAAAGTGCATGATTCACCATAAACAAGCATTCTATCTGTGGCACGAAGAAGAAGATCTGAAGCACTCACCAAAATAATCAAGGATTCAGAGTTTTCATGACTTCTCATGAGCTCAGCAATCAATTTAACAATTCGTTGGTTGATTCTCTATATTTTCTGACCTCTCTCATCATCTTTGCTATCCATGGCTGCAGGTTCCTCTCTGCCTGTCAAAAAGATACAAGTCCACAAAAGTGACCATACAAATGAAGTGATAAAAATGCTGACAAAGATGAACATTAGATCATGAGGACTCAATTTAAATAAGTTTTGGACCTGAAGAACAACTGACGTTGATGCTTTCGTTGGTGATGCAAATACCACATTACATAAGGCGTCAACCACCTGGATATGATAGTTAAGGTAAAACAATCAAGTGAGGCTTTCTAACAGCATCACACAGACTAGAACAGTTGTAGAAAACACTATGAAAATCCCATGAAACTTTATTTGTGCCAACACATAAAAGAAAAATATATTTAAGCATTCCATTTACGCGGGTGCAACTATATCAAATTTCCGTGATTAACAACAGATAACATCTTCACCCCACAGATGCAAATTTTTAAACGCAAAACAAAAGAAATGAACTGCATAGATGCGGAAAAGGCAAATTCGGATGGCCCACAACGTAAAAGACAGAGAAACAACTATATTCATTCCAACAGTGAGAACACCGAACCAGGGAGGAGGCGACGGTGGGCCAGAAAGGCAGTGGCGGCGGGGCTCGCGCGGGGGTGTGGGGGAAGATCTGAGAGGTAGCTAACAGGTGGATGGAGTCATGGGCAGCGATGTCTGAGCAGGAGACGACGCGGCTGCACTGCTTCTCGAGGAAGTCGCGGATCTCGTTGATGGCGGCGAAGGCAGCAGGGCGGAGGGTCAGGTTTGGAGGGGTCTGCTTCTCGTTAGGCCCCTCGATGGAGCCATCCAGCAACACCGTCCCGTCACACCCCTGTGCAAATAAAAGCGAGCAGATGTGAGTAGAGGAGAGAAGGGGATACAGTGGCAAAAGAGAGAAGAGGAGGAGAAGGTGCCGGGGGGTTCACCCGCTCCGATTCCAGTTGGAGAGAGAGAGAAGGGGGCGCAAAGAGAGAAAGAGAGATGAGGAGGCTCCGAAAGGGGGCGGATAGAGAGAGAGAGAGAGAGAAGAGGAGGAGAAGGTGCTGGAGGGGGTGAGTTCCGGTGGGGGAGCGAAGAGAGAAAGAGAGAGAGGAGGAGGAAGCGCCGGAGGGAGAGTTACATACCTATGGAGGCGGCGATTTAAGGCTACCGACGGCGTGCACGGGCGGCGCTCGAAGTGAGGGCCAGGGGGGGCGGCAGAAGCGAAGGAGAGAGAGTGCTGGGAAGAGAGACTGCGGGATTTGAGGGGGTGAGATTTAGGGATTTGGCGGGAGGGGGGGGGGGGTGGGTGGGTTACTGGGTTTCGCTTTTAGGGGATGGAGGTGTTGGCGGGATTGTCGAAAAAATAGCCGTTAACATATTTTAAATGTATGAAATCGTTGACATATATTATATATTAATACATATGTATCATTGTTAGCCATTGACATATGACATATGTCAACAAGTTTTATAACTATTGATATATCTTGTGATGAGAAAGGTTTATTGCACTTTTACATTGTACTTGTACTTTAAGTGTAATGTGACTAGGCAACAAGTCCATGTGACATCCAACAATTAGATTGTCATTTTATCACTCCTCATGTGAGGAGTGCCACATAGATTATTGTCTAGTCATATTGCACTTAAAGTACAATGTGTAAGTACAATAAATATTCTCATCTGTGTGATATATGTCAACAATTTTTATAAATTATTAACATATATTAATAATAATAAATAGTCATTAACATATGTTAATATATATCAACGATTAAAATTATTATTGATATAAATTATATGACAATGACTATGATTGATACGGGTAAGGACAACCGATGTGGGGTCCACGGGTATGGCCGACGAGGTCGGTCGTCGGGTCGATTGACAAGGTCCTCGGCATAAGATCTGATCGTCCCCATGTAAGGAAACCCCAGCTGCGCTTGCCTTCTCCAAAACCTCATTCCTAACAGGGAAAGGCTCTGAGATCTCGGGTCGTGACAGCCCCTCCGTCCCTAGCTGGCAACTGCCAGCTGGAAACCAAGGGGCAGCATCCGTTGATCGCGCCCCCTTACTTTGGACGTTGAGTCTGCAAGGAAACTTACGTGGCTAAAAGGCAGGGGGAAAACCCATCTTGCTCAACCTCACCCTATAAAAACAAAGGAGACGCTTCAGGCCAAGGTATGCTATTCGTGGCATTTGAACTCTCTACATCTTCTCTCACCATTAACTTGGGCGTCGGAGTGTCTCCCCACCGAGGCCACTCGATGGTTCTTTGCAGGTGCAGCGCAGAAAATCTGAGCCGACGACGACATCGCCATCGCCTTGGGGCCCACCCGATCTGACCTCGGTCAAATCTCCCTTTGCTTGTGCAGCAACATTTGGCGTCGTCTGTGGAAATTCTCGATACAAAAGCTATCCCCAATGGCACCCAAGGCAAAGGCGATCGCTCGCACGTCGGAGGATGATGTCACCCTCGTCAACACCACCGAAGCAGCGGTGGGAACATCCAATACGGGGGACCAAGACTCATCGACCTCGTCGCGGCTCGAACGCGTCGAGCAAACGTTAGCGAATCTCCAGCTGATTCAAATGAGGCTGGAGCAGAACCAGCGGGCCTCCCCCGCTAGGGACGAAGGTCCGAGTCGCCCAGTGGAGCAGGCTCAAGGTGAGCAAAATGTTACCGAGGTCCCAACCGACAGCACGCGGCTCCGGCGTTGTCGACAAGCCACGCCGACGTTCCACCATTGGTAGGTGGGACCCCGGCACCGCCTATTGTTCAAGCCGACAACGCTCCTCCCGTCACGCCAATGGCGGCCGCGGGAATCGCAGTGAGGACCGACCTCGCCGACCACTTCTCAGCGGAGTCCGCTCCAGGTACTAACAACGAGTCTCCCTTCGACTCGCGGTGGAAGGACGACATGCGGGAAATGAACAGGAAGATAGAGCCTTGCAGCTCGGAACCCTCGCTCCTTCAGTGGCGACGCTTCTCACCTCCTCACCGTTTACAGAGGAAATCACCTCGGCGCCAGTCCCGTTGACATTCCAACTGCCCAAATTCCGGCGTTATAATGGAACAACTAATCCCGTCCACCACCTTGATCATTTTCAAGGGCAGGTGGAAATGATAAATGTGACTGATGCTTTAAAATGCAGAGCTTTCATGTCAACATTGGATGATGCGGCGCTACAATGGTTCAAAGCGCTGCCAGCGCGGTCGGTCCCAAGCTTCGCCGACCTGGCTCAAAGGTTCCTAGACCACTTCTATAACACGGTGCAGCATTCGCTATGCACCGACGACCTATGGTTGATAGCGCAGAGAGAGGGCGAGATGTTTCGCGATTACGCCAAGCGCTTCAGGTCGAAATAATGAAAGTAGTGGACCTGGACCTGAGAACCGCAGTCAACATCCTCACAAGGGTATGCACCGATGCGGTGTTCGTGGCATCAATCGCCAAAAAGCCATCGGTAAGCCTCTCCGACCTCCTCTCTCGGATGCAGAAGTACGTCCGACTGGAGTCAACCCTTGGAGCCGCCGGGCGTCTCAAACGACCGTTAGAGAGAGGAAGCGCAAGCTCGGGGCCGAGCGAGAAAAGGCCGAGGAGGGAGGAGCACCGCGGAGACAGGCGCCGGGAGCTTGAAAGCCGGCGAACATCGGACCAACGACCCGACGAGTACCGCCGCGTCAGGGACCTACCTCGATTCGGGAGGCTGCCGTCAGAGATCCTCCCCGTCATCAAGAAACTTCCGGAGTTCAGGCGACCTGAACCAATTGCGAGGCCTCCATCTGGGCGGGGGGCCGATCTGTATTGTGAGTATCATAGGGGCTACAGACATTTAACTGACCAATGCAGGAGCCTCAAGATGGAGATAGCGGAGATGCTGCGCCGAGGAATAATCGGGAAGGACATCGTCGACGGCAAGCCCAAGAATAGGGAGCCAGAAGAAGATCGCGAACACGAAAGGAAAGGGGTCGTCTTGGTCCTCGCAGGCGGGCCGGCAGGAGGCGGCGACAGCAGCAGAAAGAGAAAGGCGTACGCATCGGCTGTCATCCTCGGTGTGAGCCAACCAGCGCCGAACTTAAAGGAGGTGTTCACATTCTCCGCCGAAGAGACGATCGGGCTGAGCTTCCCTCACAACGATGCACTAGTCATTCACGCCGACGTTGACGGGTACAAGTGCATCGCATCCTCGTCGACAACGGAGCGGCGCCCGACGTCCTCTTCTACGATTGCTTCTTGAAGATGACGAATCTAAGCACAGAAATCAAGCCAGTCGCCACGCCTCTGTTCGGGTTCAGTGGAACACAGTGACCGCCGAGGGATCCATCAGGCTTAAGGTGACTTTGGGCACCTGTCCTCGACATGTGACGGTTGAGGTCGACTTCCTGATTGTGAGGGTAAAGTCGGCCTACAACACGATCTTCGGACGTGGACTGCTCGGGAAGCTCGGGGGAGTGCCATCGACATGTCATCAAAAGTTGAAATCCCAACTCCTAACGGAGTGGGAGAAGTCGTCGGAAGTCGGGCCGAGGCACGCCCCTCTGCTATGTTAATTCGATCAAAGCAAAAGAACTAGCTATTCTGAGTACGTACCACTTGCCGACGATGTCAAAAAACATGAACCAGTCGAACTTACTAAGCAAATAAAAATCACAAACGGACTACTAACTATCGGGACTGAACTCAGCAAACTAGAAGATGACATCCAAATTCCTCGGTCAAAGCGGCGGCGTATTCGCCTAGTCCGACGACGACCTGCCGGGGGTGGATCCGAGCATTATTCAACATCACTTGAACATCAATCCCGAGGCCCGACCAATCCGCCAGAAGAAGAGAACCTTGTCGGCCGAAAGGCAGGAGTGGTCGAGAGCAATTTAACAAATATTTGCGTGCAGGAACCGTTAGAAATTCGTTCTATCCCAACTGGGTCGCCAACGTCGTCCTGGTGCGCAAGGCAAATGGCAAGTGGCGGATGTGTGTTGACTTCACCGACCTAAATCGAGCCTGTCCAAAGGACAGCTTCCCATTACCTCGGATCGATCAACTGGTTGATTCGACCGTCGGGCACGAGCTGTTGAGCTTCCTTGACGCCTATTCAGGCTATCATCAGATAAGAATGGCCCTGGAGGATGAGGATAAAAATATTTCACCACTGAGAGAGGTTTGTACTGTTTCAATCGTATGCCTTTCGGACTAAAAAATGCAGGAGCAACATATCAAAGGCTGGTCAACAAAATGTTCGAAAAGCAAATCGGCAAAACCATGGAGATTTACATTGACGACATGCTAGTAAAAAGCCGACGATCCGAGGACCACATCAAAGACTTGGCCGAGGCTTTCAAAGTATTGCGACATTACGGGATGAGCTGAACCGGAAAAGTGCGTATTCGGCGTCAAAGCTGGAAAATTCCTAGGCTACCTCGTCTCTCAAAGGGGCATTGATGTCAACCCCGACAAAGTTCGTGCCATCCTCGACATGTCGGCTCCAAGGACGGTAAAAGAGGTACAGAGACTTACGGCAGAATAACTGCTCTTAGCAGGTTCATGTCCAGATCGGCGAAACGTTGCCGACCATTCTTCGAGATACTGCGGAAGGGTCGTTTCGAATGGACCGATGAGTGCCAAAGAGCCTTCGACCAACTAAAGGAATACCTGGCGAACGTGCCGACATTAAGCAAGCCAAGCGACGACGAAGAACTGCTATTGTATCTATCTACGAAGAACTACTCCATCAGCTCGGTGCTCGTCCGAGAGGAAGATCGAGCCCATCTCTCGGTGTACTATACAAGTAAGGCGCTACGAGGAGCCGAACAGCGCTACACCGACCTTGATAAGCTCGGTTATGCTCTCATAATGGCAGCCGGACGATTACGCCTGTATTTTCAAGCACACAAGATCGTTGTCCTCACCGACGCTCCGCTCCGACCAATTTTCGAGCGACCCGAGTCCTCAGGGAGGTTGGCAAAGTGGGCCGTCGAGCTCGGCGAATTCGATATCGATTTCAGGCCCCGGGTCGCTATCAAAGCCCAGGCCCTCGCGGATTTTATTTCCGGGCATCGCCCGGGCAGCGGTGGACGAAGAACCCAACGAAAGTTGGGAAATTTTCGTCGACGGTGCCTCAAATTCCAGAGGAGGCGGTGCAGGTGTAGTGATGCGCTCTCCCGAGGGCCTCGACTTAAGGTACGCTGTTCGTTTCGGTTTTGAAGCATCTAACAATGTGGCAGAATACGAAGCGGTGGTGTCGGGGTTGAAAATGGCAAAAACTTTGGGGCAAAGAGGGTACGCATTCACAGCGACTCCCAGCTGGTTGTCAGCCAAGTATCCCAGACGTTCGAGGCAAAAGAGGCAAAGCTCGTCTTGTACAAAGCCGAGGTGCTAAAGATGATGGCAGAATTCGACTCAGCGGAGCTCATAAAGATACCAAGGTCCGAGAACGAACATGCCGACGAGTTATCGAAGATCGCGTCGTCGGCACTGGAGTCACCTCCATCCCTGTTGATAGAAGAGTTAATGGAGCCAACCATAGCGTCCAAAGATGTGATGAGCATCGACGTAGGTCGACGTGGATGACCCCATTGATAAATTTCCTCAGGAATAATGTGCTACCAGAAGACAAGGGCGAAGCCGAGCAAACTAGGAGGCGATCGTCAAGGTTCTTCATCCTCGGCGACGACCTATACCGAAAAGGGTTCAGCTATCCAAATCCTTATGCGTAGATCCAGTCCAAGCCGAAAAAATCGTCGGCGAAGTACACGAAGGTACGTGCGTTCTCATGCAGGCCCCAGATCCCTGGGAGAAGAATAACCCGACAAGGATACTGGTGGCCGACGATGCTTAAAGACGCCGAGGAATATGTCAAATGTTGTCAGCAATGCCAATTATTCAGCAAAATCTACCGGCAATCTCCGACAGAGCTCACGACTATAAACTCCCCGTGGCCGTTCGCGCAATGGGGAGTGGATATCCTCGGACCCTTTCCCCCATCATCGGGCCAAAGGAAATTCATAATCGTTGGCGTTGATTATTTCACCAAATGGGTCGAAGCTGAACCTTTGGCTAAAATCACCGACGCCAACGCCTGGGGTTTCATGTGGAAAAATATTTTTTGCAGGTTCGGCTTACCACGGACGATCATCACCGACAACGGAAGACAATTTGACAACCTCAAGTTCCGTAAGAATTGTGAAGCTCTCGGGATTGAGCAATGTTCTCCTCAGTAGCCCACCCTCAGTCAAATGGGTTGGCCGAGGTAACCAACGAACTATCTTAGATTGAATAAAGAAAAGAATTATAGGCCACAAAGGTGCCTGGGCCGACCAGCTCCAGCATGTGCTATGGGCGTATAGGACAACGCCGAGAGAAGCCACTCGCGAAACACCTTTCGCGTTGGCCTTCGGGATGGAGGCAGTATCGCCCGTGGAATTGCTTGTCCCTTCAAAGAGGGTATCGGGTTCGACGAGGCAAACAACGACCGGTCCTTGCGCGACGAGCTCGACCTCATAGAAGAGAGGCGTGGAAATGCGTCCACGAGGATGGAGGTTTATCAAAGAAGAATCAAGAAGAACTTCGATAAGAAAGTCAAACGAGACACTTTGCTGTTGGAAGCCTTGTCCTCAGGAAGCTCGCCATCTCGGACCCAAAGTCGGCTAGCGGAAGTTGTTGCCAAATTGGGAAGGACCTTACAGGATCGTCGGAGACCTCGGCCATGGTGCCTATCGGCTCGAAAACCTGAGGGTTCTGTCGTACCAAGGACGTGGAACGCGGAGCATTTGCGTAAATATTACGTCTAATCAAGAGGCGAGGTCGCTTCGGCACTCTGAGGATACGAGGTCGCTACGACACTCTGAGGATACGAGGTCGCTTCGGCACTCTAACAAATACGAGGTCGCTTCGGCACTCTAAAAATATGAGGTCGCTTCGGCACTCACGAGGTCGCTACGACATTCCGAGGATACGAGATCGCTTCGGCACTCTAACAAATACGAGGTCGCTTCGGCACTCACAAGGTCGCTACGATACTTCGAGGACACGAGGTCGCTTCAACACTCTAAGGATACGAGGTCGCGCAATGTTCGACAAAATCATACGAGTCATGCAACGTTCGACAAAAGAAGAAATAAGCGCCTTGACGCAATGTTTGACAAAAGAAGAAAAACTACGGAAACTCAGGTTCTTTGGACGCGACGTCCTCGGCCAGTACCTTCTCGGCAACTTCGACGAAAATCTCGTCGGCCGCCTTCGACATAGCTTCCTCAACCACGGCCGCGGCAGCTTGCTTCTCGTCCTGCTTCGTCCCACGGACGGCCGAGAGATCAAGGTCAGGAAACTGCTCCGCGATGCGAGCAAGGCAATCATTATAACCCTCTCCAAAGAGGCAAGTTATCTCCTCGGCAAGCTCCTCCGAAGAACGATACTCCTGAATCGCCGCCTCACGCTCGTCCGACACGAGCTGCGTCGTCTTTTCGTGGTACAACCTGAACGACTCAACCTCGGCGGCGAACGCCGACCTAACGTCCTGAAGTGCTTCCTTCTCGGCCTGAAGGGCCTTGTTTGCAGAGTCAAGCTGCGCCCTGAGCTCGCCCTCGACCTTCTTCGCTTCATCGGCCTCCTTCTGGCGAAGGGATTTCTCTGACGCAATCAAAGCCTCCACTCGGCTACGCGCTTGCTAAAAGACTCAGCCTTCACCTCGGCTCGGTAGACGAAGGCGTCATAATTCGCCATTAGCTCCAGAACCGTAGGATAAACTCGCTGACCAACCTCTGAGGGGACTTCGCCAAGGTGTCGGTTTTCAGCTCGACAGGTATCGACGTCCGCCCCCAGTTAACTGGATCGAAGATGATCTTGGGTGTAGCAGGCTCCTTAGGGGGACTGATAGGGAAGGCGTCGAGCTGTGAAAGTGCTTCGTCGGCCTCTCCACGACAGCCTGAGTCGGAGCCGTTGCTTCTGAACTCCCCGCCGCGACGACGACAGGTTCTGAGGCTTCCAAGGACGCTTCTCGGCTCGCTGCGGGTCCCTCCGAGTACGCGCAATATCGGCCAGAGAAGGTCCGGGCCTCGCCTTGCGTGTCGGGGACTTCATCTCGGCCATCACTGTATAGGCAACAAAGCCAACGATCTGTCAGAAAAGACCAAAGGGTTCACGGGAGAAAGGCAAAAAACGACGCGCGACGACCTTCTAAGCCTTCAGCAATTAAATCCAGCAGATCGTCGGATGGTTCAGTCAGGTCGGGTTTCTCCGTCTCTCGTAGATATGCGAAATCCACGAGCTCGACTGCACTAAGCTTTGGAGGCTCAAACGCCTTCTGACGAATGTTAACCGAGGACCACTCAGTCGGAAAAGGCCAACCACTGGGAGAATATACGAAGACAACTCCCTCTTCCACCCATGCACAGCGACGGAAGGTTCTTTACAAGCTGACGACACGACCGAGCCGTGAAATACAACCAGTCGCCAAATGGTTTGACAGAAAAACAATATAAGAAGAGGCGAATCGTCGGATGAACGGCGGCCGTGGCGCAGACGGCCAGGAAGCCGACGATCGCCCGCCACGCATTGGGCGTCAACTGCGAAGGAGCGGCCCCAAGCTCGAATAGAAGGGCTATGACGAAGGGGTGAAAGGGAAAACGCAGACCTCCACGGACCGCTTCATTATACACACAAACCCCCCCATCTTGGACGTAATGGGCTCGAAACCACTTATTGGCAAAAAAAACCACATCGGCGGGGAGCTTGGGGCTCAGACGCTTCCTGATCCATTTGAAGGTCTCGGAGGTTGTTGCGCACCAAGCGTCTTCGACATTGTCGGCTTGGCGGCGATCCCCAGAGGTGTGAGCCGAAGGGGCGCGTGGGACATACTTCCCAGGTCGGATTCTCAAAGCAAAATCCTCCTCAACCGGACCATAGATGAAGGTGCCGGTTCGGGGGTCATAACTAGAAGGGCATCACTATCCGTCCTGGAGGAGGATTCCGCGTCGGAAGGAGGAGAAGGTGTTTGGCTCATGGCTTACCTCGAAGGAGTGCAAGCGAAGGCTGAGCCGACGACACGGACCTGAGCGAAGAGGAAAGAACACGACGTCGGAAAAGGCTATCCGCAATCACCCGGGAGAAGAAGCAGGTAGAACCCTTTCCCGCGACAGGTCCGGCCATTTATAAGAGATACAGCCGTAGCGCAATCGAACGGTCGTGAGAAAATTCGACGCATCGGAGGAGGAAAAGGCCACCACGTGTCAGAAGCTGAACGGACAAAATACTATACACCAGGATCGCTAACGCTTACCGCCATTCGGAAAGCCATCATAGCAGTAAAATCGAGGCGATCGTGCGCCGATCGGCCTCTCAAATCGCACATTAATGCGCACGATCTTCGATACTTCCTGTCAGAGCCATCGCCTGGGAGCAACAAGACCATCCTCGGCTTACGCGTCCCGAGATTCTCGGGAAAGCTACGACGAAGAGTCAATTCCGCTAGTCTTCTCATCGGATCCTTGGATCAATGAGAAGCCGGGGGACTGGTGATACGGGTAAGGACAACCGGTGTGGGGTCCACGGGTATGGCCGACGAGGCGGGTCGTCGGGTCGATTGACAAGGTCCTCGGCATAAGATCTGATCGTCCCCATGTAAGGAAACCCCAGCTGCGATTGCCTTCTCCAAAACCTCATTCCTAACAGGGAAAGGCTCTGAGATCTCGGGTCGTGACAGCCTCTCCGTCCCTAGCTGGCAACTGCCAGCTGGAAACCAAGGGGCAGCATCCGTTGATCGCGCCCCCTTACTTTGGGACGTTGAGTCTGCAAGGAAACTTACGTGGCTAACTAAGGCAGGGGGAAAACCCATCTTGCTCAACCTCACCCTATAAAAACAAAGGAGACGCTTCAGGCCAAGGTATGCTACTCGTGGCATTTGAACTCTCTTACATCTTCTCTCACCATTAACTTGGGCGTCGGAGTGTCTCCCCACCGAGGCCACTCGGAGGTTCTTTGCAGGTGCAACGCAGAAAATCTGAGCCGACGACGACATCGCCATCGCCTTGGGGCCCACCCGATCTGACCCCGGTCAAATCTCCCTTTACTTGTGCAGCAACAACTATATTTGTTGTTAATATATTATTACTGATAAATTTTATTTTTCTTGTAATAAATACGTAGAACCTCCCTAATGAAGGTCATTCTCATCCTACGGTAAACCATTGACAGAGTCGAAGGTAAAGCTTCAAAGTTTCAAGCTCTTTCTTGGATCACAACTATGCACCATCGATCGTTTCCCATTTCAATTTTATAGTGTTATAATGCCACTATGTTAGTGAAAACATCATATTATTTTTGGGTCTTTGAATTTGAAACAATTAATCCCGTACATGCTCTCAAAATTCTTCACCTCAGAATCCTTAATACTATCTTTCTATCTTTTCTCCAAAGCATTCCATCGCTCCTGATGGTATTCAGATCAGAATGCTGATAGTAACATTATTACTTATCATGAGAGTTTGTATGACAGCAAACTCTAAGTAGATGCCCTGAGTGTGGATGCCCCATTAATATCACTGTGCTCTCACAAATAGAATATTGAAAGACTGAAAAATATGGACATGATAATGCATAATAAAAATAGAGCAAATTAATTAAAATTGTCTATCAAATATTTGATTTATTTTTTCAATTTTGATAAAATTATAATTCATTACAATAAATATTATCTTCTATTACAGTATATATTAAGTATTATTATAACAAAAAATTTATATGTTACGGTCAAAGATATTGATTAATTTATCCATAAAAAATATATTTAAAAAATGTTCCAATTCTCACAATGAGACGGATCTTACAGTCGGCTACACTTTTCACTTGATTGCAAAGTTTGTGTTATTGTGAAGGTGGACACACGCATATTGTAGTATTCAAATATATTTATATTCTTCTATCAATTTGAGAACTGAATTCACATTAAATAACATGAAATAGTCTTGAGTAAGAAGAGGTTGCCATAGTCCTTGCGTTTGTGCTTGACGTGATCGGGTCTAATCTTAAAAAGGTTGATAAATTTATAAATTTAAATGAATGACCCGGACGACTTATCCCCCAAAATTGTCACTAAATACCTATGTGAAATTGACAACATAAATATTGCTAAAACTTGGCCAATTAAATAGTCTTGTTATATCGGTTCTTGGTCTTTGCTAGAATAGCTACGTCAAAGTTTGTAAAAGAAAAAAAATTGAAATACTCAATTTTTAGACTTATTGGATGAGGATCATTTTCAATTTGTTATAACAATAATAGTAATGAGTTCGAACCAAGTATTTGAGCCCGGTCCAAAACTGTAAATTTGTAAAACCTGATGGACCCAAAATAGGCAAAATAGTGTTTTCTATGTAAATGTGGATGTACAGTAAATATGATGTGACTTTATTACACCTCATACTGAGCCACAGCGTATCTAATAAGATTATTAGATTAAGATGACGTTTGATAACACTTATTTAAAATGTTCAAATCTAATTTCACATCTATTCTCTAAATTTAAAATTAAAAAAATTAATATATTACGGTATAAGTTAAGAGATGTTTGATAACTAGTTCAAATAATATCTGAAGTGTAGTACAATTGATTAAGATGCTATACTACTATTGGATAGATTTTGGGTTCAAAATCTAAAACTGTCAAAAATAATATTTTTGAAATTGAGTCGTCGGAGTTGGCCGTCAGCGATCGCCAGAATCTGGTGCCGGCGATTGCCGAAATCCGGCACCGACGACCGTCGACGATCGTTGGAATTCGGTGATAGTCAGCCAGATTCCGGCGACTGTCGCCGATCTAAAAAATAAGTGATTCATCTTAATTTAAAAATTAAGTGATTTTTTAAACTTAAGTGATTAATTAAGATATAATTTTATATATTTTATCAAATGATATAAAATCTTAAAAGTTAATATTTCAGACTTTAGATTTTAAATAATTGTTATCAAACATGACGAAGGAATCAAATTGTTATTTCAACGCAACATTCTTCCTCCACTCTCATCACCAACCAAGAGAGAGAAAGCAAAGAAAAGATAGAACCCCACATCTATTACTATATTATTCCAACATCACATTCTTCATACACATTTCACCTGTTAACTTTTGGATTAAGAAGGGAGACCACATCCATGCTAACCCCAGTAGAACCCTGTTTCTAAATTTTTTTTAGCAGAAAAAAAAAAGAGAAAAGAAGAAAAAGAAAAACCTCTATATTAATATAAAGAAGGCTAAGAAGCTCTCCTCCTCAATCCAAACGTCTAAAATCTAAGCGGAAGCAGGAAGCAGAGGAGGCAGCAGAGCACCCACAGCAATGGCGACTGCTCTTGCTGCATGGCGCGGCTTCACTTTGGAGGGGGCAGGGTGAAGGAGCACTCCTTGAAGTCGAGCTCCTCGATGGGCAGCCTCTCCTCCGGGAACGGGCATGGCGCCCCGTACCCACCCTGGTCCGGCAGGAGCGCGCACGCCGGCGGGCTCACGGAACTGGTGGAGCCCTCCACGTCGGTGCAGGTCCATGGCGCCTTCTTCGACTTCACCACCTGGATGGTGGCGTTGGAGATGCAGGACGCCTCGGAAGGGAGCGCCCGGGATGCCCTCCAGCCGTCCGGCCATGCTCACGTTCTCCGCCACTATGTCGCTGTAACTGATGTCGGAGACGACGGGGATGGCGTTGGGGTCGTAGTGGTCGTCTGGGTGGGAGCCGTAGTTGCCCGTCATCCAGAAGGCCCACTTCATGGTCTTCATGACGAAGCCCCGGGCGTAGATGTTGCGGACGTAGGCGCCGCGGCCGACGGCGGTCTTGATGCGGACGCCGGACTCCGAATTGATGGCGGTGATGTCCTCGGCGCGGACGTCCTCGATGCCGCCCGACATCTCGCTGCCGAGGGCGATGACGGCGCTGGTGGGGGAGATGCAGGTGAGGCGCCGGATGCTGATGTGCTGGCTGGGCATCCCCACGGCGATGCCGTACTCGTCCCACCCGCTCTTGATGGCAATGCAGTCGTCCCCGGAGACGACGTAGCAGTCCTCGATCCGGACGTTGGAGCAGGAGTCTGCGGTGTACAGATACGCATGAGGAGGAGGTGGAGCTGCAAGGTCTTCCATGGAAGAAGAGGGTGGTGGGAGCAGGTGAAGAACAGAGTTCAAAGATTTCATACCTGGGTTGATGCCATCAGTGTTTGGGGAGTTCACCGGAGCTAGAATTGTGATGCCTGACACTACAATGTCGCTGCAAAATAATGGACAACCAGATCGCCCCTCATCAGCAAACTACTGTAGAATCAAAGTGCTAGCATAGCAGGATTTCCACCAAGTGGCAGAAAACTTTTAGACTTGGTAGGAGGTTATGCAGCATTTTACAGGATGTAAACTAAAACAATGATTGTACTGGAGGAGATTAAATGGTTGCAGTAGATGTTTTAATTCCACATCAGTTTAATAACATATGACTGGGTTTCTGTTTTTTCTTCAAATGAAAAAAAGCTTACCTGCTGTAGACAGGGTGAATGTTCCAGGAAGGAGAATTCACAAGTGTGATACTTGAGATGAGGATCCCACTCGAGTACAGCAGCTCGATCAGGTAGCCACGGGTGTTCTTGAGTTTGCCGGACTTGTATTTGGACCACCACATCGCTCCTGCCCATCTATGGTCCCATTGTCCCCTGCAAATTTGAGATTGTAATTATTAAGTTCCCAAACTCATCAGCAAAGAAAACTCAAATCGGAAGATTCCTCTCTTTCTTGTTCATCAGGGAGTTGTTCTTCGAAGGGTTGGTGATGATGGAAGCCCAAAAAAGGAACTTTTTTGTCTCATGATGCGCAAAATACCTGTGATTGTCACATCTGTGAGGTTGGAACCGAGGATAGGCTGCTGAACCGGCCACCGGGTGCATCCCTTCCTCTTCCATAAGACGGAAGGGGATCGATTAGAGGCCACTCATTCATGTCCTGCACCATTTCATGGATGCCCATCAGAGAAAAACAAATACAAGACATGAGAAGTCAGATCTTTATAATACAAAACACCAGAGAACTCTATGTTGGGTAAAAAGAGGTTTGAGGGGCAATATTAAGAAAATGAGAAAAGAAATTTAATTATTGATAAAATAAAAAGATGTATAAAAATATGTGTAAATTTTATCTTTTATGTGAGGTTTTAATTAGTACCACATAAAATTTCGAAGGAGAAGAATGATTTTATAATCTCAAGGGTCTATGTGCCTATATTTTATAGACAATGGTAGAATTATGTTAGATCATATCACACACACGTTCGTGGTTAACTTGGTTGCACTAGACATCTTTTACTTCTTCTTTTTATATTTTTGCGGTTACACATATAGAAACGTCTTTCGACTCTCCCGAGAGGAACCGCTCGCTATACTATTGCTCCATCTCTCGTTCTCCCTCTGCGATGATTGCGACTAAACCTTTGCCGTGCTATTCACTGACGAGGCCGTCGCTTGTGTTCACTATCGAACACTCTTCTGTTCGCGTGCACGGTCGCTCTCCGGTTAACCCGCTTGCACTAGACATTTTTTACTTCTTCTTTTTACATTTTGCAGTTACACATATAGAAGCATTTTTTGGACTCCCCCAAGAGGAACCGCTTGCTACGCTACGCTACTACTCCATCTCTCATTCTCCCTCTACGACGACTGCGACTGAACATCTACCGCACTATTCACGACGAGACCGCCGCCTGTGTTCACTGTCAAACGTTCTTTCATTCGTGCACATGGTCGCTCTCCAATGCTTGGTGCATGCTTTGAGTTGAAGAGGATTATGTTTCTCATATAACTTTCGTTTTACGAAATCGATCTCATGTGAGATTGATTTCATAGTTTCGTGGTTGTAATATGGGAGAAGGTCGCGGGACTCCGATCATACCGTATAGTGGGGGTGATATTTTTTTAAAGATGAGTTCCATTATGGAACGTCTCCACAGTTTTCTTTCGCCTTCTATTTATCATGTAATCATCATGTTTATGATCAATAAACTCATGTTATATTTTTACTTTTAGAGTGTGTCTGTTATCATATCGTTTCTTATTATGATTGTCATATGATTTATACTATATCACCTGTGGATGAATTAGCATGATTCATGTCAAAATTTCATTGTTTTAACGACACTCTATCCCACCCATGAAGAGGAATAACTAGGGAATTAACTCCAAGATAAAGGAGATATGGAAGAAGGGTATCAAGGTGAGATTGTTTAAATTATTGGATAATCTATATCTAGTTAGACTATCTCTATATAAACTATCCAGATATAAAAGTGGCCCTTTAATATCAATTTTACTACACACTTCTGTATACAATGAGTAATATTATTCTTCTCTTATTCTTTCACGGAAGGTAGGTAGAGGGGTACTGTAGTAGCCATTACTATAACTATCTCCGTGATCCTCCTGCTAGCTTCATAGTTTTCACATTTTAGAGATAATATGATACTTAATGTACGATCCCCTTCAGTACAGATTGAAAAAGAAAAGCCGATTTCAAATGGGTCTTGCAAATACTGCGAACTTTTCGAACCGGTTTCGTCGAAAGATGAAGGTCAATGTTAAAGATGCCGATTCCCATTTCGATTTCATAAGATGTTGATGGAGCTAAAAGATAGCTACGATAAAACCATATGTGATCTTAATTGACCCCGACCCATTCCCCCAATTAAAACAATCTCAAATTTTGTGAACTTGACGCTTGGGGAGACGATCAAACTTGAAACCGTCAACGGAGAAACTAGGAGAAATATTTTATTTTATTTTGCTTGGGTTGGTAATGTTCTTCCTCCTCCACAGGAATCTGACTTGTGAGGGAGGGGGGAGACTTTGGAAGTATTGGGTCACCACTCTGTCGCCTAAAAAAACCAGCATTTGGTTGAGCACCACTTAACAGAACAGGGACAGATAACCAATTGAAGGGACCCATAAAGAAGAAAATTCTCTCTACTTATCTAAACCAGTCATAAAAATCGTTACTTTAAATACTAATCACCATTATTCCCCTCCATTTTCTTCCTCTTTCCCCTCCTCAAGTGACGCTGAGAGGGACAGTGTCATAGTTGGAAGGTAGAAAGTCACTACAAACATTAAAAGATATAAGCGTGAATCTTTCTCTCTCTCTCTCCAATTCATACAGAGAGAGAGAAAGAGAATTCGTGATGAACAGAGTCATATAGTTAGAGAGAGAGAGAGGGGTTGAAGGGTCATAGTCTGGGAGGGTGTGCAAAGTAGGAAAAGAAGATGTAGAATTAGCAAGAGGAAAGACGACAAAAGTCACGAGCCTGAAGCAAACAAACAGACGCAGACAGACAGAGAGAGAGGAGAGAGAAACTACCTGAGAGCCGAGGATGACGGCGTCGCGGTGGAGGAAGAGGGTGAAGCAGCTGGTGAGGTTGAAGCTGCCCGTCACCCACCTCCCAGGCGGCACGTACAGCTGTCCCCCGCCGGCCTCGCAGGGTGCCGTCTCCGCTAGGTGCGCCACCGCCGCCTGGAAGGCCTGCGTGTTGGAGGTCACCCCGTCGGACACCCCGCCGAAGTCCGCCAGCGACACCGTCGCAGCCCTGCAGCATGTGGTCGTCCTGTACACGAACGACGTCCCCTCGGGCCCGCCGTCCCCCTTCGCCGGCGGGGGCCCCACTATCCTGCGGCTGACCCCGCCTCCGCCGGGGTGTCCCCTGCCCACCCGCCTCCGGCACTCCCCTGTTCTGAGGGAGCCCGCCGCCAACAGCACGAGCAGCAGGAGGACCTGCGTCCATCGGGAGGACAACAAAAAAGGGTCAGCAGCAGAAAGCACTCAAGAGACAGAGAGAGAGAAGGTCTTCCTTCCTCCTCTTGATGAGTAGAGAAAGATCCCATCTTTTCCCATCCTAGAGGTGCAGATTGGCATTTCGGTGGTGGGTCTTTACCTGGATTTTGATCTCCCCCATGATGCCGCCGGGCTGCAACAATTCCATGGCAAAGGCAAGAGGAAAAGGCCAGCGAGAGAGGGCGTTCTGGTGTAGTAGGGAGACACGGCCTGCAAAGCGAGACCTTTTTATAGCAATTTCTTCGAAGTCCGACTCCCAACCGCTTTGCTTAGGAGGGTACACTGCGCCGTGTCTCCCACCTGTCACATCCTGTTGTTGTTCTAACGCAAGGGAATCCAAATGGCCAGGAAAAAATGGCAGGAAAGAAGGGGGGGTTGGGAGCGGAAGGTGAGGGAAGGTAAGGGAAGTTATTAGGAAGGGGGTTTCCCCACCATTGTTTTCTTACGTGCAAGGGACAAGAATGGCCCGTTTCAAGAAACTGGAGTCACGGGAGGAGGAGGAGGAGGAGGAGGAGGAAGGTAAGATCTGATGAGGTCCCACTGCCCACTAAAAAGGGTTTAAGTAACTGCCCCTTGGGTCTTCCTCTTCTCCATCTATCGCTCCACCATTTGCTCCGTGTTGGGGAGAAGACCGTGAAAGGATGGATTGCTGTTCCTAACTTCCAAACTGTTGCAGTGTTATATGGACGGAGAAATGCTCATTACACTTCTCAAAGTGTAATTTTGTCATTAAAATATATTTTTACTCTTTTATTAATCCACCTTATTATAGACTATGTATTTCTTCTAAAAATAAATGATTAGGTAGATCAATGAGAGAGCAAAAATACAATATGACATGACAAAATTATACTTTAAACAGTGCAGTAAATCTTTCTCTATATAGATGCGCTCTTTGATTTTTTTTTCCAAAGCAAACCATGGTGGTCAAATGTCTTTTAAGTGAGAGGTGTCACCGTGTCAATCGTCTATTTGCCACACTTTTTTTCTTGTCATCTATCTGATCTTGAGGTGAAGAAGTGTGAAAATGTGTGGATGAATTGAAAGTAGCGAAGAATATGGAAGCATGCCTAAATTCTAACATGTGGGTTCTACACATTTCTTTCAAGTGTAAAGTGGTGTTGTTATATTTTTTTTGGGAATATTAATTAAAATTGTAATAAAAATGTCTTTACTGTAATAAGACTGAACGTATGTTATAATAAAAAAATATTATTTAATATAATAAATTATATTTTATTAAAAATTTAAAAATAAGTCAAACATCTTATAGATATTATTAATTAATTTATCATATTTTATTTGAAGTGAAAGAAAAGGATAAGATTAAGGTGAATTATGTTCTTTTTTCTTTTTTGCCAAGGGGGGAGGGGGGTGGTTAGGGGTTGCAGCAACTTAGAAATATTAAAGACAAATCTAGGTCGGATAATCGGCCCAATAATAGTTGGAATCTATTACCAATCCAAGTTAGACTTAGGCATCGTTTGTTACCGGTTATAGAAAATGAATTTTTACAAAAATCGGCTTTTCAACATCACCTCGGTTGGGTGTAGATTTTGTGCCTCGTCGCCTGTGCTGTGAAAAGTATGGGTGACGATGCTGTTTTGCATAAAAAAAGGTAAACGTCAGTCTCTTGCAGTGTGAAAAAGCAAAAAAATTTGGAAGCGTATGTAAACCAGATTTTGGATAGGAGGGGAGAGAAAAACTATTCTCTCAATCTCTCTCCTCTCATTAAAATCTGGTTTACACGTAAGTCGAGACCTGCCAAACCTATTTAGGAGCACTTTAAATCTTGTCAAAGATTTTAAAAACCAAAATCTTTTTCAACTCGGTAACAAACGATGCCTTAGATGAGATTGGGCCAATAATAACCTCGGCACAAATAAGTATTCGTCCAAGATAACACTATCTATGACTCATATCTAGGGGTGTTAATGGGTGGGTTTGGGTTGGCCCAATTTAAATCCAGTTTAGCCTAACACTAAAATAATCCAACACAAGTCCAACTCAAATTTAATGGATCAAAGTAAAACAAACCTATGATAGCCCATTGGGACCCGTTTCAGCCCATCAAGCTAATATGTAGATAGATTCACTATTTTAATTTAAACATGTTTTAATTTAAAAGGGAACTGTTGGTGTGGTGGAAACCGTTTCTTTATTTACGCATATTTTTAATGCATGTGTAGGTATGGTGGTTATTGATAGGTATGGTTGTTATTGATGTCTCTTAGTCCATAGACTAACCCGAGTCCAACCCATCAAGTGATGGGTTTGACAAATGAACTTCAAAAGAGATCCATATGCCATCATATTTTAACCCAAATTGAATCTGGAGTGGACTGCCCATTAGACTTCAAATTAACTCAGCCCATTGACACCCCTACTCATATCCTTATTGTCACTTGGAATAGATCCTTATATATCCTAGTTTTCTAGGGTAGGGATTTTGAGACCTGTGTAATGACCCTAACTCCATTCTCGAGAGATTTTGGTCGCTTGGAGTCTATCCTATGGCTATTCATGGTTGGTTTGAAGCCATTTTCAGTTCAACTCAAATCGAATTAAAATTTTTTCTGAACCGAACCGAATTGAATTGACCAAAAAATGAATCGAACCGAATTATTTCTGTTCTGTTCGGTCCATGGATTTGGGTTTATTGGTTTCTTTTTAGACTGTTTATGTATAGTGGGAATGAAAATCAGTGATAAAAATAGTGAAAATAAAATAAATGAGAGTAAAAATCAGTGATAAAATAATGAGAATAAAAATCAGTGATAAAAAAGAGTGGAAAAGTTAGTGAAAAATAATGAAATTAAAAATCAGTGAAAATGACAGTGAAAATAAAAATCAGAGAGAAAAACAATGAAAATAAAAATTAGTGAGAAAATAGTGAAAATAAAAATTAGCGAGAAGAATCATGACAATAAAAATCAGTGAGAAAATAGTGAGGATAAAAATCAATAAAAACAGTAGAGATAGAAACCAGTAAGAAAAATAGTGAAAATAAAAATAAGTGAAAAATAGTGACAATAAGATCAACGAGAATAAAATTCCATGATAAAAACAGTAAAAATAAAAATCAGTGAAAATAGTGAAAATAAAATTATGAGAAAAACAGTAAAATTAAAAATAGTGAGAAAATACTAAAGATAATTAAACATTTTATTTATTAAAATAAACTATAAGTATAAAATGAATTAATTTTTTTTTGCAAAAATCAGTGAAAATAGAAAGATCATAAAAAATAGTAAAAAAACCACTAAAAATTAGTTCGATTATTTATCTCGCAGGAATAAAGTTAATCTGATTTGGGACGTTGACTTGAATTTTAATATTTTAAACCAAATTAAATCGAAAATTTTTATATGAATAGGTTCAATTTTTTTATTCAAATCAAGGAATAAACATCTATAGTCTACCCCCCCCCCCCATTTCAAGTGCATATTACTGTCTGTCGCCATGCATATCTCAAGCCGAATTGTTCGTTTTTTCCCCCCTCTTTTGCAAGTAGGATTTGCTGCTTGCACCCCTATTAAAAGCTATTTGCAACTGCATTGGAGTTGTAAGCAATTTTATGTTTGTTAATGTTATCATATAAGTTTCAATTGATCATGAACACCTCACATTGGCCGCCATTCTCCAATCACCTTGTTACTTATTTGATGAATTTTTTTAATTGCATTGAAGAGCTTATGTATATGTAAGATTTACGTTGAACACCCACTGCAAGTTGTCAGGACTGATAAAAAGTGTTTGTCAAACAAACAGGCTCACATAGCCGTTAAACAGTAATGATATTACATAGAAACCGAACCTCCTACTACGTACCCACAAGATTGTCCAATATATTCTAGCCAAGGGAGAGTTGGAAGGCATCTTTTAGTAACATGGTTTTATTATGTTATTGAGTTAGGAAAAATACTTATATATTCTTATAAAAAACTGATCATATCTATACTATAATAATATAACTCTATTTTGGTACTGTCACGTGGTTATACTAGAACAATCTTATTCTCTCTGTGACATATTCCTCTTTAAAAATAGAAATATAAATAATTTAAATGAACTAAATAATATGACTATTTTTGTATTGCCAAAAAATAATTAAGAAATCATATTTCTACCATAACATTCCCCTCCCCAAAATTAGAAATACAGGTAGTTGAGAATCGTCGGTGACGCGGTGGTCGCCCCCTGCCAAATGGAGGGGGGGAGACGGGAGGCGCGGGTTCGATCCCGCGTCGTCTCCTCATTTCCCCCCATCCCCAACCAACCAGTTTACCCATAAAAAAAAAAAAGAAATACATGTAGTTTAAATGAACTAAATATATGACTATTTCTGTACTACTAAAAAATAATTTGATTGTTGTGATGTATGAAATATGATTAATTAGCCTAACCACTAATCTTATTATAGTACATGAATATGTATATTGCAAAATGAGCACATTGGAAGCAAATCATCTATAGTTTCACAGACTTGAGGACTCTATACTATAATAATATAATTCAGTCTTGGTGTTGCCACATGGCTGCACCAGGACAATCTTATTCTCTCTATAATATCTCCCTCCCTAAAAATAGAAATACATGTAGTTTAAATGAACTAAATAATATAACTATTTTTATGTATGTCAAAAATAATTAAGAAATCCCGTCATAACATCCCCCTCCCCAAAAATAGAAATATAGGTAGTTTAAATGAACTAAATAATATGACTATTTTTGTACTACTAAAAAATAATTTGATTAGTTGGATATGAAATATGCTTAATTAGCCTAACCACTAATCTTATTATAGTACATGAACATGTATAGTGCAAAATGAGCACATTGGAAGCAAATCATTTCACATATTTGAGGACATATATATCTATATTATTATTATAATCAAACATAATTATAAATATTATCACGTTAACACCATGATAATTTTTGTCCTGCAAAAAATTTATCTTCCTATTCTCTCTCTCCAACTTTCTCTCGTATTAAACTTTCCAAAAAACTCTCAACCTCACTCTCACCTTTCTTAAACTAATAAAAACTTGTTAATATAATTTTTCTCTCTTTTCTTTCCCATTAAACATCTCGATCCATTCTTGAAAACTCACGTCTTTATTCAAAATCTACTTCATAAATAATAAAAATATTAATCTCATGTATACTACTTATAAATTTATTAATTCAAACTTAACAATTTTTCGTGCAATACACGGACATAAAACTAGTTCATATAATATAAAAGTGTTATGATGTAGTAGAGTTTGTTGGTGCGACCCTCCTGCACCATACATCGTGACCCTCAAATTCAATCTGAGGATGGCAGAAATGGTCATTGCATGTTCTTGCGACGTGCGCGTATCCCGGGTGGCGCGGGTGTGGCGACTTGTCGTGACGCTCTATAACATTTCACTATATATATATTGAATTTATAATATTATATTATATACTCTTATAATTGTAGTATTTCATTATATATGTCTTTGATGTTTGATTCTATTCATTTTATTATCTAATTATAATTGAGTTAAAAGAGTAAAAAGATTAACTTATTCTCTATCTTTTTTAAAAATTTATTTTCCATCTCTCTCTCATCTGTCCTCTCTCTCCAACCCCTCCCTTTATTTCTCTCTCTTTATATATCGATCTCTCTCTAACTCTCTTTCTCTTCATTCGGTCATTAATTGTTTCTCTCTAATTGTCTCTCCCTCAATTTTAATAAAGATATTTTAATAAAATAATTTTTTTAATAACTTCGTTCGATAATAGTAGAATATTTTTAAATTCTAAAGATTAACTAACTATAGTTATATATTAATATTTTTTCGATTTAATAAGAATAGTGTAATATTACAAGTCCGAGAGTATGCATACCAATACATGTATTATAGATGTATGTATATATATATTCCTTTGCGTTTAATATTTGTCCAACTTTCTTTTTGACAATATGCTATGAGGTCAGGATATAAGGAACTAAGACCTTTTCATGATTTGGTGCAAAAAAAAAAAGAGGACTTTTTCATGACGATAGACATGTTTGGGTTTCTTGCTTTATTTTGCATTGGTACAAATGCAGGTCTCCCACTTACATCCAGAATTATATACCTTTCAGCATTTCTTTATAAAAAAAAACTTAAACCCACCTATCTTATTGAAGGGAAGTTATATATTCTAAATACGGCAAGCTCATCATAAGGTATAGAATTGAAGTGTATTCTTATTTAGGAGTGTGTAATGTACGAACAGAATCTTAAGTATATTGTATAATAAATAAAGAGGGCCGGCTCATCGTAAGGCATAGAAGTATATTCTTTATTTAGGTGTGTAATGTACGCACAGAATCTAAAGTATATTGTATAGTAAATAAAGAGAGAAAATATTGTTCAAATCATAAGACCCAACTATTAAGTCCGACCCAAAAGCCGAAATCTTAGTTATTAAACAAAAATCCGCCTATAGAAGACATTATTAAATGGAGCTTATAACGTAACGACAAGTATCTAATCCGCAAGCTCAAACAAAGAGCCCTTATCCCAACGTCGAAGGACTACCAAGTAGGGCTGCAAACGAGTTGGGTTCGGAACCGAAAATTCAGATTTCGATTTCAATTTCGATAATCGAAATATAGTTCCGATTCCGATAAAATCGGAATGTTAATTCCGATTTCGAAACATTACCGAAACTGAAATTCCGATAAGCTAAAGTGTTTACTATGATTTTATCTTTTAAGTATATAGATAATTTATCGGAATAACTGATACTGATTTCGATTATTTTCAATTCGATTCTGATAATTTATCGGAATATCCGATACCGATTCCGATAAACTATCGGTATCATTT